>JAQGCC010006257.1:0-10475 GCA_034698905.1 Xestoiulus laeticollis
AAAGAAAACAATCAATGTAAATTTTAAATAAACATTATTTATTGAATTAATTTACATTTACATATTTATAAAAAAAAAAGTTACATGAAAATATTAAGTACATGTATGTAATAGACAAACAAAATAAAATTCTTAAATTGGAACAAACAAAAATTTTCCTATTACCCAAAAAAATTTCATTTTTACCCCATTTGGGGTAATTTACCTCGGTTCCCCGAACGCTGTTATAGACTGTATAAAAGAATTCTTTGTATTTTTCCTGAAAATTCAGTTCTTTCCGTTTTTTTCGTTTTTCTGCTTATTTCTGACATATATCTGTGTAAGATAGCAAAATGATGTAATAACGTCTCCTTTGCCAAGCAAAATGATGTAATAACGTCTCCTTTGCCAAGCAAAATGAAAGAAAAACGGATTAACTGATAATGCAGAAACAAACACTTTCATGCATACATTCGAAAAAAAAACTGAATTCAAAAATGGGAATTCCCCTGCAGCTCTTACCATTGAAACTTAACGAACAAGCTCAAATTGTCCTAAATTCCAAAACACTGTATGTTACATGTACACTTATATACAAGTTTAAGACTGAAAACTGATTGGATGAGTATAAACTGCTGAGGCTAAAGTCTGTTTTCCTTGGCGTGGTTCTAGCCTCAAGACAGGTAAAGCCACCAAATTTCCATGCTAGATAGGGGGAATTCCCCTAATTCTGATTGCACGGTTCAGTTTAGGAAGAGGTAAAGGTAGGCCTACAATGGGGACTAAAAGTAGCGTTCATAATACTGAGGTGATCAGATTAGAGAGTATTCAGAATACAAGGAGTTCATCCAATGTTAAATCTATGGAGTTTTCGAGGACCACCAAAATGTGTTCATAATACAGAGGTGTTCACATTAGAAGGTGTTCAGATAGAGAGAATCCAATGTACATTAAAGGGCAGCGAGCTTCCCAGCAATGCATCACTGCTATGCTAGGATGCCAACAAACAGGGATCGAAAATACACTGTGGTATTTGGCAAGGGTTAAATTAGGTACTAAAGGACATATATTTTTTAACGTCTTTATTTGACTAATGGTTTCTCTAAATTTCGTATTCTTTTCCACATATCAAATAATAAGACCACTTATTTTTTAAATCTTTTTTCGCAAGGATCGATTTCCCAATTAAAATCTTCGGTAATCTCAAGACAAACGCAATTAAAAAATGAATCTAAAGTAAATGGTCTAAAATTTCCTAATGGACTTCCAGTCAGTCCAGTAAAATTCTTTGTCTTCAGATTCTCTTCTTAATCCGTTATAATAACAATGCTGTGCATCAATATCTCCAGCGTACAATTTTTTTCAAAATTCCTTTGATGAATTCTTGAGTTGATTGGTCAGGAATTTTGACCAATGACATGTTTTTATTCTCACACTGGACTTTTGCTTCATCAAATGTGACTGACTTATTGTTGTAAATGCAAATTATGAGATTGTCATTTTGGTAGCATTTTTCTTTACCACTTTCAACTTCTGTAAATACAAATGTGTAATTTTAAAAATACATACATGTATGTGCAGTTTTGATACAAAATTAGTTATCTATGGTGCAAAATTAGGCTACATACGATTAAATTAATGAATTTGCATACACGATATTGATTGCATTTTCAGTGATTTGAATTGTTTTTTAGTCCTTTTCAGTAATAGTAATCTTATTGCATTTATTATTTCCAATAATAAAGTTAAAAAAACCGTCTTTATATTCTTTAATTTCGTACTAAAACACCCACAATCTAAAACGATGCAAAAAAAAAATTAGTACCTTTATGATATTTTCACTTTTATTTCTAATTTATATATAACAATATCGATATAAAAACTTAATTACTTTTGAAATATCCAAATTTTATTGTACAGGTGGATTTGGACAAGTTAAAAATGCACTGGTCATTCCTACAAATATAAATATAGAAGACAAAAAAAGTGGACAGGACATCCTCATTTTCTTTGATTTTCAGGTTTGAAAAATAAAGTTTTCACATCAAAATTTGTGAGATTAATGTGCAAAATATATATCTAATAACAATTATTTATTAGGTGATGAATGTGCTGAAATTGGGTCAAATATTTCATAATCAGTCTTGATCAAATATTTTTTTTTAATGACGTCACTACAACATGTGCAATACAGTTTGAAATCAATAGACTTAATTGTTTAATGAAAGTGTGGCACGACCCCTGTTGCAGGTAAAATATTTTATTTTAATTTGTGAGGAATTATACAGTATGTAATTGATAATAAATATTCAAATTTGGATTATGCTTAATACAGTCTTTAAGGATATTATCTATATATTTTCTATCATTCTTGGCTATTAAAATTAAAATTTGACATATAACTAAGCTTTCAGACATACTTAGTATTAATTCTTATCAATTAATTTATTACTGCATTTTGGTCTTTGGCTAGGGTTAAACCAGGTCAAAGGTCATAGTCTCCAGACATGGCCAATTATAAGGGTATTCACCTAATTCTTTTAGATACAATAGTTGAGCAACTTTTTTGGTCTATGGTTTTGAATTTGTTTTTATTTAGACCATATTTGTCTAAATCAGCATGGATTTTTTGTATGGTCTCTTGAGGTAATGTTGGTTTTCTTGATAAAATCCAAGAATAAACTGAAAATAATCCAAAGTTTAATTTAGATGAAAATTTAGCAGATGTGAAAAATTGAAATTTTAATTAAATTTACCTTTATCTGGAAATATTTTACTGCATACAAAAATTAAGATGTAATTTGTGTAATCAGTTTGAAGAATGGACAAACGAATTTTCAGACTGTCATTTATCAATCCAGATCCTATTTAGATATTAATATATATATATAAAAAATAAGTAATCGTCATATTTATAAATGTGTTGAAGTATCTATAAATGTTTCGTTTTTCAATTTTTTTTTATAAAAGTATAAATTTTGAATTGTTATTAAAAGCATCAATCAATCAACTAATGTCAATATTAATTTTTATATTTTCAATATTGTATTATAAAGACATTTTAATATTTAAAACATTTTTACATGTTTTAACATTGTAAAATAACAGAAATTTTTAAATAAATTGTTTGAAGGATTAGTTAAAATTATTTCAATTTTTGAAGCCTATTTTAAGTAATTTACCAAATGATATTTTAAATGTGGCTGGTTTATTTGGATCCTCTTCATTACCATCTAATGAATATTTAACAGATTTTCCACTTCTGAAATAACCAACAACAAACATTAAAATTGAAATGTGATTTCGTATTATAATTACTTAATTAAATGCAGACTACAGGCATCCCAGCCGTCCAATGTATATTTCCTATAAATTTTTATATTTTTTATGTCGTCCCATATTGTCCTACATTTTCTATATTTTCATTAACTTTTGGACAACATTGTAATAACCAGGGTGACAAACAAGTCCTGAAAGACCTAAAATAGTCCTAAATATTCCGAAAAAAAGCTTATTTTATAAAATATATTATAATTAAAATATATTTTAATAAAAATATTCCTAAAAAAAAGACCTAAATATTTCATGTCCTAAATATTCCTAAAAAAGTCCTAACTATTCCTAAAAAAAGTCCTAAGTTTTCTTAAAAAAGTCCTAAATATTCCGAAAAAAGCTTATTGTATAAAATATATTATAATAAAAAATATTCCTAAAAAAAGACCTAAGTATTCCTGAAAATAGTCCTAACTATTCTAACAAAAGTCCTAAATATTCCTAAAAAGTCCTTAATATTTTTAAAACAGTTCTAAATATTCCCAAAAAAAGTCCTAAATATTCCATGTCCTAAATATTCCTAAAAAAAGTTCTAAATATTCCTGAAAAAGTCCTAAATATTCCATGTCCTAAATATTCCTAAAAAAGTTCTAACTATTACAAAAAAAGTCCTTAATATTAATAAAAAAGTTCTAAATATTCCTAAAAAAGTCCTAAATATCCCATGTCCTAAATATTCTTAAAAAAAGTCGTAAATATTCCAAAAAAGTCCTAAATATTCCTAAAAAAGTCCTATATATTCCTCAAAAGTTCTAAATATTCCTAAAAAAACGACCTAAATATTCCTAAAAAAGTTCTAAATATTCCTAAAAAAGTCCTAAATATTCCTAAAAAGCTCTAAATATTCCTAAACAAGTCCTAAATATTTCTAAAAAGTCCTAAGTATTATTAAAAAATTCATATTCCTAAAAAAGTCCTATTCCTAAAAAAGTCCTAAGTATTCCTAAAAACCCGTGAAAAAAACCTCTGAATAATTGTCTAATTATTGTAAAAATTATGTTTCAAAAACTGCGAATTAAAAATAAAATTCTATAGTATACATTTAAATAGTCACCTTTAAACTTTTAAAGTCCTAAAATTCAATCTAAAAAAGTCTTTTAAAAGTCCTAAATATTGAATATGAAAAAGTGTATGTCATCCTGTGCTATAATTCCTACATTTGTATCCCTAAAAGTGGCTGGGATACCTGTAATTTAAATTAATGAAATAACATATATACTTGATATTTATTGCATTTTCGGTGATTTGAATTGTTTTTGAGTCCTTTTTAGTAATCGTAATTTTATTGCATTTATTATTTCCGATAATAAAGTTAAAAAAGCCATCCTTATATTCTTCAATTCCGTACCAGAGACCCACAATCTAAAACGATGCAAAAAATAATTATTATTATTTAAAAATTATTTGAGTTTTCCCAGAGATATTCAAAGTACTTTTATGATATTTTGACTTTCATTTCTAATTTCTACATAATAAATTAATATGAAAACTTACTTTTGAAATATCCAAATTTTTTTGAACAGGTGGATTTGGACAAAATAAAAGTGCACTGGTCATTTTTACAAATATGAAGATAAAAGACAGCAAAAGTGGACAGGACATCTTCATCTTCTTTCTAAGTTTAATGCATCAAAATTTGTGAGATTATTGTGCAAAATATCTACAAAAAAATTCTATTATATAGATGATAGATGCTGAAATTGGATCAAATGTTTCATAATTGTTTTGTAAGTATTTACTGCATTATTTGAACTATTCGTATAATTTTTTTGGAAACATTTGTTGACTTGCATATGGCCAGAACAAATAAAAAATCATTTGTAAATAATTGAACAAGTTTTATTAATTGGAATGTTATTATTAACTTATGTACAAATTTGCTGCCTATATTTTGTATCGTATTAAGGTCAAAAAACTCACAAAATACATAAGGGTCACAGGTCACTGGCTTTTATGGTTGTATAAAACGTGTGTTTCACATTAATCCATAATTATTTTTTCCAAAAATAGTAAATATTTTCCGATGAATTTTAAGTGGAATCGCTAATTGATAGTTGGATCTGTTTATCTAATAAAAAAAAATCAATAATGTAACACATTTCTAAATGCTAAAAAGTCAATTTAAAAACATAAATACATGTATGTAAAATTAATTAAAATTAATATATTAAATTGTTTCCAAATTTATTGAAATGGCCTCTTCATTTAATATCAATTTAAGTGTACATTTTCGTCTCGTTAAGAGCAAATTTAAAAGGCATTTCAGGACCCTTAGAAGCTTACTTTAAATATATTTAATAACATTTGGATAATATTAGTAAATTTGTAATTTAACTTCTTCAACATTTAAAATAATTCAAAAACTTGAATTTTAAGATGAATCCCAACCATATTTTTTTTCTGAAAACGTCATAAATAAACACAATAAACTTCAATTTAAATAACAATTCGTTTTATTACCAAAAATATCTTTATTTTCCACAAAAACACAAGCATTTTAATGTTTTATATCTAAAGATTTTCTACACACCCTGTAAGTCTTCACCTCCCATGTGCAAATCGAAATCCCCAATCGCTTAACCAACGTGCAATCCGAAACGCGAAGCCACCTTGGCGCAGTGTGACCAAGCGGCAACGCAGATACCAAAAACGTTCGCGTTGTAGAAGGGGGCGAGCGGTTTAAAAAGGTAAAATTAGTAATAAATCATTGAAAAAAGTCAACTATAGGAAGCCCTCCTTGTTCTAGCGTCAATTTAAGATCAGCAGGAGAAAATATCGGTTAATTTCAGCGTGTATTTCCTTCATAAGATGACATTAAAGCTAAGCCTAACGTGGCCTTTTAACTGTGGCGGTGCTCTACGATAAGGGTCTCATTGCACCCCAAATGTTTCAAAGTTATCCAGACGAAGCAACTAAAATTGAGCATGTTACAACCCTGGCGTTGCCCTTCTGCTAAAGAGAAATCTACGAAAGATAAAAAACGCTCCAAGCATTTACATGCAAATCGCACAGAGCGCAACTCCAAACCAAGGTTGGTTTTATGCATCTCTCGTGTTCATTTTTAAGCCTTTGCAAATTAAATTACGGTACATTTATCCCGCGTTTTCGTTTACAGTATGGATAGGAGGATAAAACTAAAGTCCCTCAATCCACACATCACTTGCAAGTTATGCCGTGGCTATTTAGTCGACGCCACAACTGTAACAGAATGTTTGCATACATGTAAGTATGACTCGCTAATCAATTTTAGGTTTACAGGGTCTTAATTGGTAATTTTAAGTAGGTAGCTGAATTATCTTTAATTGTATGAAAGCCATAACATACTTATTGGATGGTACTTGTTGTTCTGTAAGGCCGTTTGTATTCACACAATTCCTCTGTAGCCAGCTTTTAATATAAAACCAATTTATTTTGAGCCTCCTGTTTTATACGTTGCGTAAAAAGTCTTGTTTTAAATGTGGTAAACTAGTATTGAAAGATTATGCACTGACATTTATACATACCTACGTGTTACGGATAGTTGTGTGAATTTTTCACCTCTGAACCTGAATGTATGCGTTTGCGGTGAAAGATACAAATATGTGATTTGTGAATGTTGTAAAAGAGGTGGTTCATAATATTACATTGGTATTTATAGTAAAGTCAGCTCTAGATATAATGAACGCCAAGGGGATGGGACATTCGTTCATTACACTTGGAGATCTGTTAAATATGCGTTTTTTTCACTCCTAGGCGACTTTTGTTACTGTTTATTACACAGTTTGCGACACTAAAGCGGTTTTTGCAGTATTTTGAGTACCCCTTAAATAAGCGTTAGAATGTTTTCAGATAT
This sequence comes from Xestoiulus laeticollis, assembly GCA_034698905.1. Classification (NCBI taxonomy): domain Eukaryota; kingdom Metazoa; phylum Arthropoda; class Diplopoda; order Julida; family Julidae; genus Xestoiulus; species Xestoiulus laeticollis. Next base: position 7,145 of record JAQGCC010006257.1, read on the forward strand.
TAACTTTTAAAAACCCTTAAAATCAATGAAAATGGGAATCTTATGGCACAACGGTATGTTTTTTGTCTCTGACCTACGACATCAAATTGTTGTTCATTATAAACAGTCATTTAGTATTGTGGGATAATAAAGTGACCGGCCGAACCGTTCGTTATATCGAGCGGTTTGTACAGGCTGTTAGTTTTACCAAGAGTCTAATTCACGAGCGATTAATAATGATATCAACAGCATTTGACTTTTTATGAAAAAAAAAAAACTTGGTGATGCCATGTTATAAATTGGGTAGTTTATGTTTGCATGATTTGATTTATATCATTAATTAAAGACTGCTAATTTATTTATTTATTTATTACAGTCTGTAAAAGCTGCTTAGTCAAACACTTAGAAGACAACAACACATGTCCAACGTGTGACATTGTTATACATCAGAGCCATCCTTTACAGTACATTAGGTAATTTTATCTACATGTATAATTATACAAATTATATCCTATTATTGTGATATTAAATTAAAACTTTTTTTTTTCAGTTTTGATAGAACTATGCAAGACATTGTATTTAAAATCGTTCCAAATTTACAAGAGAGTAAGTTAAATAACTATTTAATAAATTTTATATTATACGTTTCACCGAGTACAGGGTAATTATATTTAATTTGTTTTATTAGATGAATATAGAAGGGAAAAAGACTTCTATAGATCTAGGGGTTTACCATATCCGAAGATTGCTCCAGGTATAATCCATATTTTTACGTTGTATTGAGCACTTTATTTTCGTGTGTTGTTTATATTTTATGAAAGCAAAAAATACATACGATGTAACTTCGACTCTTATAATTTTTTTACAGCGATGACAAATGACGACAAAGAAAGTGAGAAAAGCACGGCTTCTTCGTCTAAAGATGATGATGCCGATTATCATCGTGCCGACGAACAAGTGAACATTTGTCTAGAATGTAGCAGCGTAACCCTAAAACATTTAAAGAGGAAATTCATTCGGTGTTCTGCGCAAGCAACTATCACTCACCTTAAAAAATATATTGCCAAAAAAGTTTTTAATAATTTGGAAAAGTATAAAGATGTAAGTATCGGTTTCGTTTCTTTTTTGAATTTTTATGAATCAGTGTTTAAGTTACCGTAAAATGAATGCAAGAAGCAGTAAATATATTATGGTTTTGGAGCTGTCGTGCGGATTTTAAAAATAACAACTCGCTATTTCTAGGTTGATATTTTGTGTAACGAAGAAATTTTGGGTAAAGATCATACATTGAAATTCGTTTGTGTCACAAGATGGAGGTTTAAGGTAAGTTTTACGCTAATTAAATACTTTTTAAAAAGTGTTTAAGCAGGAGGATATTTTGAAAATATCTTAGGGTGAAAACATAGTGCTATCAGCGATTAAAGAATCGCTTCGTTCTTGAATGATTCCTGAAGACAAACCTGCGATTTGCGATGCACCCGCACATAGTATATTGGTGCATCAAAGAATAGAGCCTCGCCTGATTCTAGCATGATTCCAGGACACAAACGAGTTTGTCTTTTCTAGAATCATTCTTGATTTTAATGAGTTCTGAATTGTATCGAAAAAAAGATGTTCGATTGCAATCATTCCAGATTCATTCTAGAATAAAGTGATTCTTTAATCACTGATAACACTATATTACTATGTTTTTACCTTTAGGGTTTACGGTTTAAAATAATTTAAAATGTTTCGCAAATTTGCAGTTTTAGTAAAGCTGAAACGGCGGGAAAATCCAAGTTTTTTTTAAAATCCAGGATTTAATGCAATGAAATTTGATATTTTCATTTAAATTACTTTAAATATTTGTTTGTAAATGCGCTGCAATTTATATTTTTTTGTTTGTTTGAACATTTTTGTAAATGGGAAAATTGTATTTTTTAAACAAAATGCACTCAAGTTATTCTTGTAAATTTGTTTGAAATGTAACAATATTGCTTTTTCTCATTTTTTATTTACTTATTTTTTAAAAAAAAAGAAATTAACGAATACAAAAATCATAGTTTTTTTTTTCTATTACTTTCAGGAACCACCTTTATTACTACAGTATAGACCACGAGTTGAACTTTAGTCCACATCTATTTTAACCATTTGTACAGTTTGAGGTGTGAAACAAGAGCTTCATTAATGTATTTTGTGTATAAAGGATCCATCTCCAAACTTCCGACGCTCGAGGGGGAGGGTTGGGAAAAACAAGTAACACGAGTTTTCTCCTCCCCAGTTGGAATATTTTCATTATGAAACTTTGTTTATCGTTTGACTTCACATTCGAAGCAATTTGGTCGGTATATGGCCGGGGACTCATCTTGCACCAATTTACTTTACATTTGGACACAATATCATCTCCCAACATTTTTTTTGTCTTTTTTTTCATTTTCACATTTTTTAGAAACGAGAAAAGCAATTTCAGTTTTTTATTTTTCAATCGTACCGCTACGACACATTCCTAAGCACCGTTTCTTTTTGGGATTTGCGAGTTATGCACGTAAAACAAAAAAAAAAGCTTGAGGCATTTATAATCAAATTGGTGGCAGCGAAGTTAGCTCCTTTTTTATAGTATTATTTATTGAAGAGTATGTTGCTAATAATGGATTAGAGCACGAGGCCTGCGCTGTGGTTTGTTTATTATAATCTAATATCTTTTCAAATTAACTGCGAATGAAAAATTTCTAGGAATAAAATATTAATATTATCAAAAGTCCTTTCCAATTATGCAAGAATTAAGCAGCCCAAAGATTTCAAAATTTAAAAAAGTAGTTTGGGATTTCAGTCATTTTTTTGTAAAATACTTGGGATTTAAAAATAAAATTCAAAAGGTAGATGTTTAGCAAAATTCTCTTCGTAAACTCTTGGTAATATAACGAGTAAAATTGTGGAGAAATTTCATATTAAGATAAAATTTGTTACTTCGTCTGCTGTTTGATTATGATGTGAAATAAGACAAATTTTGTTTGGTTATTTGCATCGGCAGCGTTTAATTTTAAAGCCTCTGGTTTAATTTTGTTATTGGCGGGTTTTATGTTAACCGAAACGCGCGATTCCAGTCTTCTATCGCGTTCAAAATTGGCAACACGTTAATTTCGAATTTTATTTTTATTTCCACATCCATCGAAATATTAACGTGTTGCCGATTAAATTTGAAGATCGTTGAATCACGTATCACTCAGGTCCTTATTTTTTAAACCATTTTTGTTGTCAGGGTTTTGAATTTTAAATGCCGCAATCTTGCCTTGAATTACAGTGGATCAAAAAAGTATTGGCAATAGCACTTTTTTATTAATAACTCAGAAAATAATTGCATTAGTTAAAAACC
>JAQGCC010006258.1:0-10470 GCA_034698905.1 Xestoiulus laeticollis
TCACATCAAGCCAGTGTCACCAAATTTTCAAACAAAACAGGAGCATGTTGCAGGGTGAAATAATCGGTCTCGAAAAAAGGGAAGGGGGTATAGGAGCTAATAACATATCAGATGGCTTGATTTAATTGCATTATTAATGAAAATAGATTGATCTCGGGATAAACGTGGCACGTGAGGCCTATCAAACTCGCATGTGGAGAACTATTAAGTCACCATGGCACGGCATCACCATTCCTAGATGCTAACCAGAATAAAACATGACGCCACTGGGGATATAACCGGAGGGCTGTTCCAGATTAACGATAATGCAGATTAGTTGGACGGGTTGGGAGCAAAATTGAGAGTCATAACACCCCCAACAATGACACGTTCTGAGGGTCGTAAATCCACGTGCAACCCACCTGTTATTCGAATGCAAGTTTTAGTATCGTGCAAGACCTCCCACGTAAACGCTTTCTAAATGGTGTATAAAACCATACGGTGACATCATAAATCAATGTGAAATAAATAACGTGCTTTTTTAAAGTGCCACTCTGTTTTCATGTTTCACGAGGGGGGATCCATTCCCCCTGAAAAGAAAACATTTTGCTACCCTGGACAACTCAAGAGCTACATTGTCCATTTAAGGAGAGGCAAAAATGACATTAATCACAAGTTATAGTTGTGATTTAACGAGTTACCTTGGCTACAATTCAAATAATCAAGTTTGCAATAATGAATGAAATTCATTCCCCTCCAATTTTCAACTTTCCTGACTTTTCCAGTTTTTAAAACCAATTTCCCTGATCATCTTGAGGAATCAAAATTTTCGAGGACGAAACTTGAACAATAGCATTCTAAACCTTTTTTCAAATTTACAAATACATTAAAACCGGCAAATAGCGCACCGCCTCTATATAGCAATGACACGATAACTCACAATCTGCCCTCTGGGTAGGATCATCACTATAGCCGATCCTTGCAATAGCACTATCTCTATAAATACCACAACTTTTGTTTTTTTTCCCAATGGTTTTCGCTATTTACAGGTATCTGCAAACAAGGGTCCTTACAAAGACTTTAGCGTGACAAATAAGCCAAGAACTTTTAAAATACCCCTCTTTCAAAATGTCAAGAGGTCTTCACCCTTGCCAACTGCAAAATGTCCATTACCAACACCCCAAACTGGTCCTTTTAAAATAGACCTTCAAATTTCCCTAAGGATATTGTTTCGATCTTCCAGAACCCTCACATTTTTATTATACCAATTTAACTCTCTTCTACAGTAAATATGTTGGAAAGTAAAATTGACATTGGTTCTGGTAGTGGACATCAGTGTCGAGTACACTCCCTGCATTTTATAGCACACATAGATTTGGCTCTTTGTTGCTTAATAGGCAGAGATGGTAAATCCCTTCCTTTATTGGCACATCTTGATACAGGTATTTTGTGGCTGGCATTAGCCCGTTTCGGTTTCATCCTGTTGTCAATGGTTACAATTGCGGACGGTCCCTCATTGTTTATCCTACCCTTATCCTCGAATATTGTGTAAATAAACAGGCAAAGGGAGAGAATGGGAGAGCCTCCTTGTCTTTCTTTGCCAGATCATAGCAGCGTTATCATTAAGAGTAATTGGCATGTAATAGCTTAAGTGCGATGCGTGCCACCTTTGATGGTTTCGGTTGGTGTCACTGATGACTTTGTAACACCCACGACATCTCATCTGGGGTTTTCTGTAATCACGGACACGCCAAGAGCACTGTATATGCGTGTGTCTAGGCGTGATAGGTCAAGGGGCGATGAATAAGTCGCTGTAGTGATTTTCGAAAAACTGCATGGGTATAAAAAGTTTCTGGAAGGTTGGGAATGTGGTATAACTAATCATTGATTTTCATGGAATCCATTCCAATTTCATAAAAAAAATTGATCAGATCCATGATATAGCCCACCTGTGGGGGACCCTATATAATGTTTCCACTAATTGGCACAGATGGCGCTGCGCTAGCATGGAATTTGTCTATATTAACCAAATTCCACGCTGCACTAATGGGCATGTAAAGCACTCTAGCACAGTGTTTCCCAAACATTGTTCTGCAATGGCCCGGTAATTTTCACACTGCCCCTTCGTGACCCACTTAATACTTTTAAACCCCAAGCAGGTTCTATTAGGTAAAATAATACACATTTATTAATAGTAAAAATGTTTTATTAATACTACATATTTTGGTATCGCCTATTTAGTCACTAAATTGTTGCCAATAATCGTTTTAATAAGTAATGGTGCGTCCCGACACAAGGCGGCAAAAGCGCCACCTATGTGCAGGTGGTGTAGATATTATTTTTAAAACAATGCGGGAATGTTGCAACCCGGTATTTTTATTTTAATAGCCCGGTACCGGGTCGCGACCCGGCAAATGAGAAACACTGCTATAGCGCCATCTGTGGGGAACCCTTTATAATGTTTCCACTAATTGGCACAGATGGCGCTGCGCTAGCATGAAATTTGCCTATATTAACCAAATTCCACGCTGCACTACTGGGCATGTAAAGCACTAAGGCCACCTGTAAGGACCCTATATAATGTTTCCACTAATTGGCACAGATGGCGCTGCGCTAGCATGAAATTTTTCTATATTAACCAAATTCCATGCTGCACTAATGGGCATGTAAAGCACTAAGGCCACCTGTAAGGACCCTATATAATGTTTCCACTAATTGATACAGATGGCGCTGTGCTAACGTATACCTTGTCTATTGCAAATAATACAGGGGAAAGAAGCGCAGCAAATCTAAAACAAGCAACTATTCCAATAAGTAAAAATAATTAACATTAGTTATAAGCTGTTTATAACCATTTAGAAAATACAAGTGTGTGCCTCGACATAAACCTAAATTTGCTCAATGCGGACCCTTAACGGGGGCAATCACTGCAATCATGTATGCTATACAAGAAAGCTTGCATAGCCTAACCCATTACATTCTGCTTCTGTAATTAGTCACGTCTTATGATCCTCAACAACATTACAATTTAGCCCCAGGCCACACTAGGCTGGAAACGCGCGTTTGGCTAGCCTCAAACAGGGCATTGAATTTAATTTAAATTCTAGAACTATAAAATTGGCACAATAATATCTCGTGCGAAAATTCTTTTTTAATTAAAAGCCATGTTTGAGGCTAGCAAAACGCGCGTTTTCAGCCTAGTGTGGCCTGGGGGCTTACATTGTTAGATAAGGAAGCACGTTGTAGAAGTTAGTGTTGTGTTGACCTTGAATGGTTGGTCCATGGGTAGATAGCCCCCTAACCAGGTCACCATTTTCAGCAGTTACAGTATCAGGCTATTACCAGTAGGTTGTTGCGTTTTCAATGGACAAATTGTGATTGCTATACCATTAGGTTTTTTTTCCAATTACTAAATGAACCTACAAATGCCCCATTTAGAATGTGCTGAATGGGATATAGAAAAACCTGAATGGACAATGGTGTATTCATTGCAACAGATGCGGGAAAAAAAACCTAACTATATGCTACCATTGAACCTTTGTCCAATCAATAAAACGTGATAAGATAATATTGAGGTCACATGGTCAAACTAAGGTTAGAATAGGGCACCATTTAATCATGGACAGGGGAAAATCCAATCATTACCTTTCAAGAACCCAACGTGTTTAAAAAAAACGCGAAAATTGACAAAACCTTTTAGCATGAATGTCCGGAAAGACAAGACCCGTATAGGGGTCGCAGCTGACCCCCACAAAACCCATAGGACCCGATGCAACTGATCCCTCAGCAAGAGGCTCCAGGTTTACCGGATGCTTGGGTCATTCAGCGTTTTTACGGCATCACTCTGGCTGCTAATGCACGATTTAATCGCATTGGTGGGTTCTTATCTGAGCTGGGGGTGATAGCAATGGACGAAATTAAGCCCAGAGACATTAAAATAATAGCTCTGTGTCGTAAATGCGAGCCACCTCACATTGCATTAGTCACGCATTGCACTATAGGAAGGTTTACGGTTTTCTGGTCGCCATTTTGAAAAATAGGGTTAGAGAAATGTTAATAAAATTAGACACCCTTAGAAAACGAAATTTTCACGATGCAACAAAAGGTATAATTGTATTCACAACACGTAAAAATACTCACCGTTTACGATTCCGTTTGAAAATACGTTTTGATTTCATTTCGAAAACTTAAGACTGTTTTAAGATTGTGCATGCTAGTCATCAAAACGTTTTTAATGACGCCTCTTTTGGCAAAAGCGCCTTACGTTTAGCGCCACCAATCGGGCGCATTTGTAAATTGCGTTTAAATTCTAAGTGAATTTGGCGCATCATGTAGTAGAAGCGCCTTAAGTATATAGCGCATTTTAAAATTTGCCGTCATTTTTCGGCGGAATAGTTTGCAAAACGTTTGCCTGGCGAGTCGTTTTCATGTACGATTCCGACTTGCGGGATTACATTTCCTTCTGCGCATGTGCAGTACGATACAATACATTGTTGTTGATAACGTGTCATATGACACGCTGTGCAATCTTTCTATTATTGAATTTAAATTTGTTCTTACATTTTGAAAAATGCTTTTCAAAGAGGTAATAACAACTTGCAATAAGTAAATATGCTATTTATTCCAGAAGAAATTTGAAATGAAGACGTTATACAGTGTTCTAAGAAAAATTGAGTAAGTTGTAGGAGTTGGAAAACAAAGGTTACACTATAGAAAAATGTCATTATAATACCAATTAAAAATTATAAATTCTGTTGATTATGTTTTCATTAGATTGGGATCTGACAGAACCCCTCGACCCATAGAATTAAATCCCTTTGATATTGGGGTCTCACAGAATCTCACTAATCTTATAATCATGTATAATCTCATTATTTTCATAGTTTTTTTCTAGAACGCTTGACATTTTCCACTTTGGAATTGAACATGAAATAAGTCATCCGTTTATTAGCAAAAAAAAAATGGTAAATAATAACCACTGATAATAACGAATTACAATGCCACATATTAGAGGGATTGTTCATGTTTCCTTTAATCTTAGCGAGAACGATAAACTATTACGCATGCGCATCAATAAGTTATGCGAAGGAAAAGTCGTTATGCTCCTCATAGACGTTGTGGTATCCCGTTCAACTAATGAAATTATCGTCTGCCCTCAACCACAAACCCATTAACGTCGTCCCCACGCATGCGCATTGGCAAAAAAACTAGTGCTGCGAATGCCGTCAAGAATAAAGAAAACTGTTCAATCCCTTATTGTCTTAAAAAAGGTTAAGACAAAATTTGAATTTCATGTTCCAATTTATTTTGAAATAATCTATGTGCAAGATAAATTGGTTGGAAAATTGTAGCATGACAGGTAGCCTATAGTGCTCTGCCTCAAGTATTTCCATAATGATTATTATAAATTTTAAAAGGTTTTGAGGAGGATAATAGCATGAACTAAATGACGTCACAACAGACGTCAAACATTTTTTTTCAAACAATAAGACAATTTTGTTAAGTAGTTATGTGGATATGCATGTACAGTTTATTTCCTATTTGAAGTCAAATTTTCGTTTCTAAGTCAAGAAACACTTAGAAACGTTAAGTACAATTCCATGCTTTTGACGTCATTAGGTGTAGCCATATTTGCCTATATGCATATCAACATCGTAAAACCATTTTCAGCAATAACTCCGGGCAGCTCAGCAATGCATGACAGAAATTATGGTGAAGCGATTAACAAATACACCGTTCAATTTTTGGCATAAAATCGATAAGCTGTCGAGTTTTATTTTCTACGCCTAACGTCAAAGTTTATAGAAATCTTTTTTTCTCCCATAATCAACATTGTGAAAATGCAAATTTAAATTCCTTAAACGAATAGAGTTGCATGGAAGAGCACATGCTTCCCAAAAATTGAGACTGACGTTGAAGCCTGATAACAGTTTCGTTTAGAAACACGAAAATATTCTTTGCTATAGAAGTGTTTTTTCTTCATCAAATTTATCTTCTCATAGGCAATAAAGCAATCGTAATAAGAAACGGTTTTCTGTGGCGAGATAAAATCTGCTAATCAAACTTCGTTAGATTTAATCTTTATCAAAATGTAAAAGATTATATTTGAGCTTATTTCAAATTGCACAAACGCAGATAAACAATGTCGAAATAAAAATTGGGCAAATTGCTAGTAAGATAGACATGCGCATGCGTAAAAGTGGATAAAATTCATGACCACGCCAAATTTAAAAAGAATGAAACAAATTTTGCATTATTACATACATGTAAATAAAAGTGAAGGTAATGCATTCTGAATGGCATTTCAATGAAGCGCCGTAACGATATGACCACTGAACACGTGACGTATCGCCTCTATGCTATGACTGGTGGCATTCAGCGTCTAAATTTTAGATTTTAAACAATTTCTGGTATTTTTATTTCGTCTAGATTTAGATGGAACTCTCGACAGAAGCGATTGATTCACCAAATCAAGTAAGAATGGAACTAATCGATGACTTTATAGGGTTTCAGTCAAAAAAAAAAAATGACAGATTTTTCAAATTAGGCCTATAGAAAAATCCATTGTTTGCTTGTCTGACGTGGAAGTGTTCCGTATTTGTGTTAACAACGTTGAAATGATGTTGACATACAAGTATTAAATCACGAACATTTTGTAAACATGCTAAAAATAATGAACAAAATAATGAGAAATTGGAGAAAGCGTGATCCCATGCAGAAGAAAAGCACTGATGCATTGTGATCCACTTAAGTAAAGACATGATATAAGTAAGATGCATATATCAAGAAGCATGCAGACATGCAAATTCTCATCATGCCGGTCAGACGGTTCGGTTGACAGGTTTTCCCGATAAAACATTTTAGCGTCATGTTTGCTAGTTTTGCCTTCGAGAGGCTAGCTACTTAACGCTGTTATCATGCCTGAACAGCTGTCCGTTGCACACGCTAGGTTTGGGTCATTCTCAAAATATTATAGAGCATATAAACCTAGCTCCTTTTGATGGACGACGTTTATGGATGACCACGCCTTATCCCTGTCCCTTGGCATCAACACAATCTTTTTAGACTTTTTGTTCCAAAAACTTCCAATTCAACAAATCCTTGTTACGTATGAGTCTCTTACTGTCTCCAGCAACTCTGAAATGTTAAACATGTACACTGTATATGGCACGTTTATTGATAAACATGTTAAATGCCATATAATGTGGACATGCCAAAAGTTGACCATATGAACATGCATGCCCATGAAGTACATAAAGCATATTGTTGGAATAATTAAAATTTATATTGGACCGTACATATACATGTGTGTCATATTATGTATCATGCCATATATTACAGAGTGTACGTCCGTTGGTTCGTTTGTTCGCATGCTTGGATGTTGCTAAATGTTATCGCTGGATAGCGCCACTGCACCTGCTGGCAAATAAGGAAAACCAACGCAGTTATTTAAAATCAAGGGATTAGGGTATGGATCAGGGGATTATGTGTGGATTATATGGATCAATGTATGGTTTTTTAAGCATTAGGGGTAAAAAAATATTTAAAATCCTCTTGACATTTTTAGTTTCTTTCCCTTTACATTTTGTCGAGTTTTTATACTTTTAATTTAAAAAATGCGCCATAGGCGCTCGGTTACCCGGTTCTGTATCATATACAGTATGTCGATATAAGATATTCTCAGTATGTTCTCAGTATTCTCAGTATTATGGGCACACCATAAATTTAGATATGCATGCATATGGTCTGATATCTAAATTCAAGCATGGTCATATATTGGCATATGCAATTGTTTTATGGATTATATACTAAAAATTTCATAGGTCCATACGTGTCCAATTTGAAACTATATGAACATAATATATTTCCCATATAGCTCCATATACATGTAACGGCCATGCATGTACCATAGTCTTTTCAGCCGGATACATACATTCAATGCACAGTATGTCCACACTGGCCAGTGAAATGTAATAAGTGAACACTTGCTAAAGACTCGAACACTTAGCATGGGACACAGATTTAGGACATTCAATAGACGGCACAATTAGGTGCAGAACCGGAATTCCTATTGCTATTCTTGAAATAAGTCATTCTTATTGCTATTCTTCAAGCAGACATCTTTCAGAAACCCTTATTCATGCTCATCAAGTGTCTGCTGCAGCAGCTGGTACAGACACACTTTATCAAAAGCTTACATCCACCGGAAGCTCACTACAGGTTGGATTATTCTGCCACAATGTATTTAATCAGTTTGGAAACACTTGCCATTGAAGCAGAAAACACCAGATCCCCATAAGCTCTTGGGTCGACAAACAGTCATTTATCATCATAATGTTTCTTTTGCTAAACATGTGATGTAGCGATGAATATTTTGGTTATAACGTTAATTTCAGTATTAAGGGAAAATGTGCATTTCAACGTCACGTCAAAATGTGACAGGGTAAAATAAAACATGGAATGACTTTACATAAATAAGCCCCACTAATGGATGCCTAAAAAATTATCAGTTTGTCATGCAGCTGTGACAACATTCCTAAATCCAAAAACAGAATAGAAATGCCATGTGGTTGGTAAATTAAATTTGTATATTTAAATTTTTCTATCAAACGACATTGGAATCTAAGACAGCTGTCAAGAAGCATCTTGCTCCTAAAAGATATAAAATGCAGAATTACAGTACATTTTAAATTAGTTTTTTATATGAAAATATGAAATTAAACGCTGTATAATAAAAAAATTATCATAAAACATACCACAAAATAATTAAATGGATTCGCACTAAACAAATTACATGTATATTATAAAAAGCCATGCATTTTAAAACACATCGTTGTTGGGTTTTTTTTCAGAAATACATGCATATCAAAATGCATTTGAAATGAATTGTTTTTCGACGTGGGATTTCAAATAATTCATACTGAGAAAATGACTAAATTCATATTTCTGCAGCTCTGCATCGAATTTCTTAAAAGTAAAAAGATTCTGACAGTTTTCGGTTCCCCAAGGTACAAGGATATTTCCTCAATTCGAAGTGGCAGTACTGGGGTATAGAATATCGAGTTAGAAATATAATATTTTGAATATTCTATGCTATGAAAATCTAAGACATAAGTGCATATGCATTATCAATTATGACGAAATATACCCCACAAAAATGGTTTTAAAGTAAAAAAACACATGTTCCCATGGAGAGAAAGTATTTATATCCATATGTGGAGTTTGATATTGTCGTCCATTTATGAAAGAAAACACGGCCCAAAATATTAATGTCATAAACAATCTGTTGAAATACATTCATTATACACATATAGAGATATACAAGTGCAATTAAGTCATACATTATAACAGTTGATCATTTAAGGACAAAAAGTACATGAGTACATACACCATATACTATATTTTTTGCTCATGTTTAACTAGTATTACATTTATATCATTGATAATATTCAAATTTTTTTTAAAAATATTTCTTGCTAATATTGAAGACATGAACTACAGCTGTACAGTGAACTAGCACAATACAATTTCATTAGATGATTGATGTTAGTTATAATAAGGCACACATACAGTCCATGTATAACTTCAAAAAAAATGTCCCTTGTACTACCAACCATACAAAAATAATGAGCAAATATTGAGCAGAAAAATATTACGGTGTATTTTATGCAGAATTCTTAGAACATAAAAGATGGGATACAACTTTACACCATAATTCTGCAGAATTTCTTGCAGAGATACATATGCAGTTAGTTTTCAATATACATTGTATAACTATCATTCTACTGTATAAGGAATCCCTACAAAATGCCAAGTGCAATTTCTCTAACAATTTGGTTTTAAATTTAGCAATTCTAGTTTCTGCAGAAATGCAACATAATTTATTTGGCAGAAAAAGTTACCATTATTTTGCAGACGATCAGCCGGGTGAATCCTGCAGAATTCTGAGAGATTTTTCGTATGAGCAGAAGCAGAATTAACTGCTTGTGTTTGAACACTTTCATTCCTGCCTTCAACGCCGTTGCCACATGTCACATCAATGTCACCTTTTGTCATAAATTGGCAAAAGCACGAATCAATGCCCTTCCGTTCAGGTCGAAATAATTCGTCCCGAAAAGCAACGAAAAAAAGAAAGCAAATCGATTCACCTTAATTTGTAATAAAATTGACAGCAAAGGCTAACATTGTTTCTCCTTTAGCGTGAGATTTGGCCTATAGGCCCTGCTTGCATACATTAATAAAATTAATATAACGTCGCACCTCTATGACATTTTCATGGAAATGATGGCGGTGCCATGAAATATACGAATGTGTCGAAATTGCATTTATGGGAGTTGGAAAGCACGATGCTAATATTAATTTATTGCAGTCTTGAACGTGAGACATGAGTTTAATAAAGCTAAGGAAATGGAACAGTCGCACCATTTTGAAATAAGCTAAATTTGGTTTTATTTATTTATTCCTCAACTAATCTGTATATACAGGCGATAA
>JAQGCC010006259.1:0-10466 GCA_034698905.1 Xestoiulus laeticollis
GGTGGGTCAAAGGTGAATTTCCTGCCAGTACTTGCTGGCTACATTAAAAGGTTTTCCCCGAAAAACTACGTTTTTTTTATACTGTATTATTTTTCAGAATTTTCTTTACTATTTTTTTTCTTCCTTCAATCTTCCGATATTTCACATTTGCATTTCATGCTTAACTTCTTTGAACAATGCATAAAAATGGTTCTGTTTGTAGTTTTCGAATTTTTCATACAAAAAAATTTACGACAGCGAAAAAAATTCTCATCAAATATGGATGGGGACGGATGAATAACTGCCAAGGTAGAATTTGAGGAATCAATAAAATAGTCGATATTGCCTGAAGAATGGTATAGATATATTTATAGTTGTCTGTTAATGTACCATGACGGAAAAAAAAATGGCTCATCCGCTCATGCAAGGCTTGCAAATGGAATATTTGATGGGAGTTGAATTGTTTGTAAAATGACGAAAGTTGAAATCGCGCAAAGAGTTTCTATAGCCGATTAATTTTTAATGAAATTCTCGACACATGCATGAAAACAAACAGAAAGGGTTATTCGGATCTATTCATATTATCATAAAACAACCCAATCAAATGACAAGGACTCAAGGAGATACGTTCCTTGACTCTGCATTCCGTACACGTATAGGGGGATAGAAAATTCATAGAAATGATCCCTAATTTTTTCCTTGCCAATCAGCAATTATTGACAGAAAAAGAACTTTTTCTTTGAATATTTTATGAAAAAGACACTAATAAAATACCTAACTTTTTCAGGGACTTTTCCTAGTAAACAAATGTCTTAAAAAATAACTTTGCCAGGATAGAACCCAAAGAAAGTTCAGAGCAAAATGATGGCAATTTTCTGTGAATATACTTTGAAAGCGAGTGATCTATCAATTTTCTCTGCAAAAATTATAATCTCGCATTTTTTCGCATTACTTTTCCCAGTAATTGACATTAAAAAAAATGAGCATCAAAACAATGATTTTGAAAACATTTTGCTGCTTTTTTTGGATAGTTTATAAACTTCAAAAAACTGCTAAATGTTTTGAAAAATAACACAGTCGTGAATTTTCCCTGTGAAAACTAGATATAATAAAATCTGAAAAACGTGAATTTTGCGATTCTCTCAATTTTTTTTGAAAAAACTATGAAAAATATTAAAATTCTGAAAGTTATTTTTTGACTTATCTGGCAAAATGCTCAAAACTTTTCCATTAGGGTCTATGAGCAGTAAGTACGATACTGTAATGTTATGAAATTTAGAAAAACAGATTTAAAATAGCTAGACTAAAAATGATATCAAAATGGTTAAGAACATCGAAAATATTTAAACTTTTGCATTAATTTTTCGGTTTGTTAAGATTTGGAGGGTTTTAATATACATGTAGATTATACTTACATTTTATTAGTTTAATTTTCTTTTGATATTTATCTGTTCGTCTGAAGAATTCAATTATTTACTTATTTTTGTAAGATTGATCTTTTTTTCTTTCTGTTTGTCTCATCATAGATCATAAGTTGGAAGTTGCAAAGTATTGGTATGAATCCAACTGCAGAACAGTACTTGGTATTTCACAAATTTGGGACGGTAAGTTTAACTACTGCTCTTTAAATCGTGATTTTATGATTTAAAATTTTTAAAACATAACTATTCTAAAAAATAATTGATTGTTCTGCTAAATATTTATTTTTGGAATTCGCACGTAAATTTTTGACTTGTGTGTGAGTATCAAAACATTAAATGTATTAGCAACACTGACATGAATGGAAGAATGAATTTTCTAAGGAACATGGTTATAAAATTGACAACGTTTTTTGTACTTAATTTGTCACATATGTCTTTAATTGTTGCATGTATTTCAATTGTTATTGAACAAGAATTTTTAAAAGATGATTATTTTATTCAAAATCAATTGAATAAGTTTTAAAATGTCCTAAGAATTTAATTGAAACGTGAATAACAAATTCAATTTCACTAATTTGACAAAAAAAATTATAATAAATTCGTTAAGACAATTAGAACAATTGCAATATTTTTTTTAAGGATTTTAATGTTACATGTACAGGTATTTTCAAATTAAGAACTAAATTTTTGAAATTTTGTGATTGCTTAAAATTTATAATATTCAAAAGTTTATTTTGGCATATACAAACTATTTTTATAGCGCAATGAGATAACATGTTTATTAATTAATCGACTTATTTTTTATCAGCAGATGATTCATGTCGAAACCATGTTTTAATATGTAGTTCTTAATTAATGTAGTACTTAATTAGTGTAGTTATTATCTTATTAGTAATTTTATAGGTTTTTCTTCTATACAAGTAGTTAGTTTTTGTTAGATATTTTTGAAACTTCTTAACTATTGCATGCCTCTTCTTCTGCTATAGTATTCTGTCTAACAATTTTATCGTTGCTGTCTTATATGCAGCATGATATTTTTAACCGGTTACCCAGGTTTTTGCTAACTTTAACTGAGTAGCTGGGCATTTAATGTCGTTGTGGTTAGCACATCTGACTTCTTCAAATTACTTTCACATAACAATGTTAGAAAATCACATATTTGGAAATCTCAAAAAGTTAAGAATTTTATTCATTCTCCAAATGTTACATTAAGTTGCACAACTGCTGAATTTGACAATGAGGAGGATACAGGATTTTAATTCCTTAAATTATTTTTTTTAGATTCCTTGAAATTCGGTGCCAAACCACCAGAATTCAGATTAATCGTTTGAATTAAAGCATGCAGATTTTAGAAAATTCAAACTTAATGACTTTTATTAATATTGATAAGATTTTAGATATATCAGTGAATCTGTATCGGATCACTTCAAATGGTCATATTTATAAGTACATGTATACAGTATTTAAAATTTAAAAATGAATAGTCTAGATTAAAGAGCTTCATATATAAATTAGTAATCTGGATATTCCAGTGACTGTATTAGATTGTGTATTTTTTTTTATTTCTGGAATTTTATGAGATTAGAATATTCAGATCTGCAGAGAACTTCCAAGGAATTTCAAATATATAAATACCCGTAGAATTTTTTTCTATTGTTTGGGGTTTTTATTTGCGAGAAAAACACAAGGTCAACCAAAACTCCTGGTATATACCCGGGGTCGACCAAAAGTCCCGAGACATACCCGAGGGTCAACCAAAATGAAACGTCCATATATATTAATATATATTAATATAATATTTTATATAATATTATTAATATAATATATATTAATATATACCAAGGGGAAAAAATTCTCCGGGTATTTATATATCATATCGCATAGGGTGAGGTTTATTTCTGTAAATAAAAACCTCACCCCATGCGATATATATACATAATGTATAATAAAATCTTGAAATCATTTGAATGTTACTGAAAATTCCAGTATATACATTGTCGTCCTGCTAACTCTAGTCAAAATGAGTATAATAAGTGCACTGTTTTTTTAACAACTTAGTATATATATACTTTGTAATATACTTTCATATATTTCTAAGTACACTTTACAGTAATGTATACTAGGAAAAGTATACATGTACTTGATTTTCAGTTAGTATACCAAGTGCAATTTTTTTGGACAACTTGGTATACTTAGTATTCAGAAATGTATACCAAGTACACTTAAGATTTTGAGAAGGATGTTTTCTGGAATCCCTAAACCACTGGGATTCTCCTCATTGTTGCTTATAGATCTATATGTTGTGTAGAATAAACTTAATTGATATACCATACTTTTGGTCAAAATTTTGCTAAATTTCGCTTTGCTAACACAGTCTACTAGTATATGCACGATCTGTTCTCAACCACTTACCGATTTGATTTACGAGAATGTTCCAACCTGCATGTTGCAATTAAGTTGGTTCCAAGATGTTGCCCAACTCATTGTTCAGCGACGGAGTGTTCATGATGTGCTTTCTTCTTGTTTCTTGTTTGTGCAACCATCCCGTGACCTATAATCGATGGCTCTTCTTTCCCCGTAATTAGCACATCGAAGAGGTAACTAGCCAGGATTTTAAGACCGTTAGATATAGTGCCATCCTTGAAAAAAAAAATGCATTGACGTGTTTGGGTATGTCCCATGTCAGCTGAGTGAGTGATATATGAAAAGCTGAGCAAAGATGGACGCCAAAACGTTTTTAACGCCAGAACTGTTTATTTTGGTTTTTTGTTACGAAATGACGTTATTTGGGTCACTGCTTTCCAAATAGAGGGATTGAGCAGGGAATAGCATTTGTTTGCGGATTGTAGCTAGGGTATATACTGAGTTGAATTGAATTTAATCTTAACGACAACGATAAACTACATACTATTACGCATGCGCATCAATAAGTTATGCGCCGTAAAAGTCGTTATGCTCCTCAAAGACGTTGTGGTATCACGATAAACTAATGAAATTGTCGTCTTCCCTCAACCACAAACCAATTATAGTCATCTCCACGCATGCGCATTGGCAAAAAAAACTGTTGCCAATGTAGTCAAGATTAAAGGTAACCTGGTCAATCCCTATAATGTTCAGACTTATAAGCTTATTTACAACAACAACAAAATTCTTGAAATATGAATACCGTATATGTACATTTGAATGGAAAGTTTGGTTTCCTGAATAGTCTACTTGATATAATCTTTAGAACAAGAAAGCAATTCTGGTAATTTTTGTCTAAGTTAGGATGTCATTTTTTTATAGAAATGTTAAGCAAGTGGCTTCAAATTAAGTTCATCTAAGCGTATACATGTATTTATTGTTTTCAATTTTGGCACTATATATGTTACGTTTGAAAAGTTAAATATTCGGAAGAGAAAAATGCTCCCTGCATATTATTGCATGGATGTTAAATTGTATTAATTGCCTGTTGATTAATATTTGTGTGTGGCTTTGATATATTGTATTAACCGCACAACTTTGGGGAAATAAAATGGAGAATTGTAAAACATACATGCATTTAGTTTCTCATAAGGGAAATTAACCTAATGCCTGACTTAATTACTGCCTATATAATATAAATTAATGGATTAATTTCAGCAAGTTGAGCAAGCTGAGAACAAGGAGAAGTTGATCCAAGAATACACTGAGAAGCTGAAGAACGCCATTAATCCAAGAAACTTGAAATGCTACGTGGACGCCTTCATGAAGTAAGGGATGAAAACAAGCTATTCAAGTTAACCATTTCACTGTCTCATTATGAGATGACATCATAACGGAAAATTGCTCTAGTTGACCAACTAGAGCAATTTTCTAATACGTCACTGATTTAACTAAAATAGTCATTAATCATACGTTTAAAAGTTAATTAACAAAATTCACTAGGAAAAACTTGAATTCTGTATCCTGTTTGCAATGATGCTATATATTCTTCAGCAATTAATTAAAACTGATTTTGTTTCTAAACACTTGCAAATCCAATTTGGGATTTAAAAGCTACTTTTAAAAAAAACATGTTTGAAATTATGTTAACTATATCAATTATCTAATTGATTGAAATGATTCCTACTTGAAATGATGTTATGTTAAATGTATCAGAGTTTTATAATTATATTTTCGAGAAGTTACGTCCTATATAATAATATAAACTCTTAAATAGGAAAAGTCCCAAAAAAGGTTTGGAGAAAATGCTCAAATCAGTTTTTATTAAGAAAACTATGACGATTTTGACGGTTTTAGCATTCACAAAAATTTGTAATTCTGCAAAACTTTTTAATAATTTTTAAAACAATGAATTGTTGCAAAATATGCAATTTTTAAAATAGAATGTGTAAAATGAGCATCTTTGCATACGATTCTTATATTGGATTTAATTTCTGTGTAATCGTTTTTGACCAATTTTTTTAAACTTTTTCAGTCGGAAAGTGATTTCTAGCGTCCTGGAAAAGAATCTGACGTAATTATAATTTCCACTATTGCCATTAATTTGTAATAATTGGTACGATAGCACTTTATCAAATTTTGTTTTTATTTAGTTTGGAAACATTGTTGGTCACTGGGAGCCGAGCTTCCCACGTTCACAACGTGCACACCATGTATTCTTTCATGAATAAATCGAAGACGTCTTTGTTGAAAATCGATGGTGTTGGAGATGTTCTCCTAGAGGCAGTAAGTAACTAAAATTTTTTACACATTTTTGTTTTTGGCAATCGACTTTATTTTAAATTCTGTTTTATATAGCCTGAAAAGTTTGCCCAAAGTCTGCTTCTTTTCTGCAAGGGAATTGGCGTGTGTGAGTATTTCACAGCATACATTTTTTTTAAACAACGATTGTATATATGTCTTTTTTTTGTAAATCCTCATTTAATCTTTTTTTTCTTTTTTCATTGGCATCTTATTTCCTGCTAATTAAAAAAAATAGCCGATTTGTCCCCCCCCCCCCCCCTTCCTCCCCAACTTGTCAACAAACTCTACTAAAGTTTGATAGATGAAAATGAGACTGAGCTGCACACAAAATTTCAGCTCTTTATAGGACGTGCAAAAGTTATTTCTTGACGAGCCCAGCGCATTTTCTAAATAAAATTATGGGGGGAAAAAATTGGTAAAAATACTGAGCTCATAGATCTAGGGCACAGAGACCATGTTTTTTTTTATGAAAATGACATTAAATTTTAAAATTTAATAAATAAGAATAATTTTTAAATTTCACGGCCGCGGGGATCTCACGTGGGTAAGTCTTTGATGCCACCTGGTGTCCTGGTATCAGCTGCAGGCGTTTTTCGGAATTTTAATTTTGTTACGAGATCAGCAAATTAATTATACCGGTTAAGGTGTGTATTTTAATTTTAAAGCATGAATTATTTATCTAGCTAGGGCACAGACACATTTATATTAACGTCTCTTTAATATTAAACAAGTAATCAATAAATTTTCGAAACGCGACGATAAATTGCAGATAGCTGACGCCAGGTGGCAGCAAGACCATGCAAAACACCCGCGAAATTAAAAAAAATTAATTTCTTAATTTTAAAAATATCCAGATATTTTAATGTCTCTGTGCGCTAGATCTATGAAAACAGAATTTGCACCAATTTTTTTTCCCCCCATAATTTTAATTAGAAAAGACGCTGGGCTCGTCAAGAAATTCCCCCATAGGAAATTAGGATGTTTAGTTCAGCCTTAAATTACTAGGACTGGACAAAATAATGAACTTGTGTTTGTATAAATTTGTTACATTGAAAGAACTCCAGTATTTACTTTGTCCATTTTCAAATCTTGGATTTACATGGACAACACTACCTGCAGTTTATTGCACGTCCATCTTTATTCACACACTTCTTTCCCATTCCAGTGACATCAGCCACTATGCCTGGCATCGAGCGCCAGAGGTCCATCTCCAGTGACGAACCCGAGCCTGGCCAGCGCCGCCGCACCAAGTCCATGGAGGAGTACGACCAACCACGCAGGAAGTCCGTCACTGCCAATTGAACGGTTTGCCCCAGCGCCAACCTATAAATACGAGGGGTATAAATATTCATATACAACCAACGAATTTCCCTCTACTTATCATTCCTTGTAATCAAAGTAAAAGCGCGCACCGGAAAGCAGCTATTTTCCTAGGATCCTCTCAAGGAGGCCTTTGAAGAATTTGGCAGAAGGAAGTGTAGTTAGGAATCGATGGAGTCGGATGTAACTTGTTTCTAGCATCCACTGACGAAAAATCATGTTTTTGCTGAGGATTTAGCAGCATGGCTATAGTAAGCAGCAGACAAGTCTGTTGACTTGAGTTTTAATTTAGTTTTTGTTTTACTTGAGATTATTGGCACGTGGGATATAAGTTGCTTTTTTAATCCCTCGTTTGCAGACCCATTATATCTGTTAAGCGTCTCACTTGATTTACAAAGCTGCATGTACAAAATGTAGTTTTATATTTTTGTTTGTTTTGCCCCTGACTATAACGTGTTGGCCCTCTTCAACTGGGTCATCACAAATGACTGAACGATTTTTGCATTAGTACTTCCAGTACGAAACAATTGCAAAGGAAACAAACCTGAAGAGCTTATAAGAATTTTTTGAAAAAAAATATTTTTCACAAGAAAAACACCCAAAGGGTTGTTAGTAACTAAATTTTGACTAAATTTGGAATTGTCGAGCACGGAACGATCAGATCATTCGAAATTTTCAAAAAATGTGACAAAGTAATTTGTCACTGTAGAAAAAACTTACATTTTGCAATTTGAATTCCTGTGACATGTCCATAACAGTGCATTCATAATTTATAAAGTAATGCCACTAGAAGTCAACTAGCTAAATTGGACAAAAAATGAAATTGTTTTATTGCATAACCTTTTATTTTCTAAATTAAGAGGAACAATTTGTCCAGCATGGATATACTTGTTAATTCGAAATTTTAACAGATCGAGCACTGACGACCGAAAGTGTTAAGAAATTGGTAAGCCCCATGGGCCTATTTGCTAGCAGCGCCCTCTATGGCACTCCAGCATTTTACGGAGTTTTTAAGTTTCCATTGCTTATAATGTACATGTAATGTGCTAGGTATATCACATGACCGACCAACAATGGCTTTTTAGGGGCGTGACGCATAGTGCAACTGCTTGCCCATATGGAAAGTACGCCAGCAAGCCTATATATAACTTGCATAATTATATAATCCCTGTATGCAAATTAGATTGAGATTCTTCATAATTCACCTTTTAATCATGAGACGCATGCAGCGCCATCTGTAGAAATCTACATGAGCTAGTTTTTGCCCTACACTTCGCAGATTTTGCACTAGGCATTTTTTTAAAACATTGAACACCTTATATTATACGTGTTTGACTGATGAATTATGACAGCAGATATTTGTTTATGAAATACTCAAAAATGAAGCGGTTTATCTACAATTTTTGTTTCAAAATACTATATATGGAGATCTAAACATACATGTATGCATGTATGATGCATCTCGTTCTCCAACAAACATTTTCACTTTGTTAGCAAAGCTTTAGTTTTAAAAAATACGACTTTTCTTCAATACATGTACATTATATTTAAAATTTGGAAAATAATTCCAAAATATTCATAAAGGAAAATGTAGTTTTGATCACTTTTGATTAGGCTATATGTAAACGTTTATGATGTGAAGGTTTTCGATGTTAAGGTTATCTGCTGCTATAATTCCCTTTCTCTTTCCTAAATATCAAATACTCGACCCACCCACAAGGTTTTTACAATGAAAATTATCAACTTTATCGATGTACGGAGTTTCACGTTTTGAAAACTTTGAAATTTACATAGATTGGTCAGTTATTACTAGGTAGTAATATATGCAAGAAGTTCATAATGCAGCTTTTTATCATATACATATATATTTATATTTGTCTGATGATGACAATAAATTTATCAACGTATTCTCACTTTATGCAACATTGTTTGTGAGTTTATTGTAGATATTACAAAACTTTCCCTCTCTAAACTTATAAAAAAAGTTCTTTTTTATTCGTTTTTAAGACAACATCTGCAGTAAGAGCATATAATGTATAGACTTTTAATTTAACCCTTATAGTAGCTCCGACATGCATTATTAAAAGACGGATGGCTACCACCCAACTTACAGAAAATGCAATGGCAAAATTGCGTAAAATATCCAGATTCTTTACAAATACTTATTTGTAAAGATACATGTTTTTATTAAATGTTTTTATCCATATAGTCACTTGATAATTAATAAAAGCATTTTTCCATTGCAGAGAAATTGACTGGCGATGGCTACTAATTTACAAAATTCGTCAATTATAGTACGCCATCGCTGGTCAATTGAACTCAATTTCGCCATTGTATTTTCTGTAAGTTGGGCCAAAAGGCGTTTTTTGTGAGGGTAAATTAATTTAACAGCGTTTATAGAATTAATGGAGCATGCATGGCCTTGAAATGCAGCGTTTCGATTGGTTTCCCCGATTGCCCAATCAGAATGCTGCATATCAAGGCCATATGCCATACCTCATGCTCTACGCTGTTTTTACCTTAAAGTGCATGTACGTGGTGATCTGGCATTAAAAACAAAAATCTTTATTATATTGAATTCAAGGAATTTCTGTTTGATGCAGTCCGCCAACTTAAGGCCCAAAGTGGCAAATGAAGGTATTAAATCGAAAAATAAACGTGTTTTGTAATCAAAATAATACATTTTTTATAACTTGAATAAGAATTAACGTAAGCAGAATGGAAGCTGATTTTTTAATACCCCAGAAAATTATAAGGCATCAACGAGTTTTCGTAGCACCACACTTGCGACCATTGCTTGCGAGCACTGCCTCCTCCTCACTGCCTGTGCAATCAGTCAAAAATGCATAAAGCGAATGGCCGGGCTTTTAGTATGTTAGATAGCCGTATAGTGGCGCCACGTGCGTACTACATATTATAGGAGAAATCCCTAGGATAACCACAGTGGATGGACGTGAAAAAAAGTAATTTCTTCTTAAAATAATCATATTTTTTTGTATACTCATGTTAGAGTATAATAAAATGTATACACCTACATGA
>JAQGCC010006260.1:0-10465 GCA_034698905.1 Xestoiulus laeticollis
ACGATCCATATCCATGTAATCAAACAAACACCATGCGCTCCCTTCTAACCAAGTTAAATAAAAGGTTTTAAAAACAACAACATTTTTAGCGCTGGTTTAAAATTCACTGGAAAATTATGAATTACGTGACTACGTCAGTCGATAAAGAATTGGCAACGGAGCAAAACTGACACCTTTTGTAAACCGATTTAAGTTGCGTAAAAACACGCCATCTTTTTCATTGAATTTAAAATCTGGATGTATACTTTCGTAGTTTGGGATATGTTTTTAAAATTTGGACGATATCACTCATTTCAAGCCGTTCTTAAAAGAATAAACAACAATTTATGGTGCACCGTATGCCTACGGTATTTATTTTACACCATATAACATGAATTTTTTTTTATACTTTGCATATTCTGGGCAACCGCCTAATCGGGGCAAAACGCCTCCGCCCGATGTGTCCACATTAAGCGGATTCGACTGTATAACTGGAACGGCCTAACCGTTCGCTATATCGAGAGCTAATCAAGCGGTTAAATTTCAGGCAATGGGAAGCATCAACAAACAGATGAATCCTCAACAAGTTATGAAAACTATGCAAGAGTTCGAGAAGGAGTCTACTAAAATGGACATGTCCGAAGAGCTAAGTGAGTCCCCGACAACTTGGTTTAAAAAACAATCGGGTGTTCCGCTAACTTACCGTTAATTATCCCGGTTACAGTTAACGACACGTTAGACAACATCTTGGACGAATCGGGTGACGAGGAGGAACAAGACGCAGTCGTGCAACAGGTTTTGGACGAAATAGGCATCGAGATATCTGGAAAGGTAAAAAAATTGTTAACGGACTGTTAAGGGTAACAATAACTAACGGCAATTCTTGTTACAGTTAATCGACGCTCCGTCCGCAAGAAAAGACGCTCTTGGAGAAGCCAGCGCGAGGAAAGCGTTACCAACGGACGACGAACTCGAAAAGCAGTTGGCGCAACTCAGGACGTGATCTACGGATAAAGTTAACGATAGATTAATTTTCGATGGCGACGTTAATCTCTGTTTTAAGTAACGGATAACGACCCCCAGAAGTCTAAATTTCTAAATAATTAAAATAAAAACACAAGTTAACTTTAATCGGTCGTTAAACTTAACTCGTATTCGAGGTTTTAACGTTGCGCGTGTTGTCCGTTAAAGCTGTTTTATATTAATTTTTCGTGCTTTGTTAATTTGTAAATAGAAACTCATGCGTTGTATCGTTTAAAACTTATAAATAAATCGATGTTGCAAATTAACTTAATTTACTGTTTGATTTTGTTATTCGTGTTAATCAACAGTAGTTTTTTTAATTACTCAAATTTTGAGTACTCAAAACTTTAATTAATGGAGATTTAAGTCGAAAAACTGACTAAATTTCAACTTTTGCTTTTGAATTTATTTAAAATTTTGGTTAAATTAGAGTATTAAACTCATAAATTACTTAATAAACACAAAATTTTCAGTTTTTGTTGAAAATTTACTAAAAACTGACTAAATTTCAGCTTTTGCTTATGAATTTACTCAAACTTTCACTAAATTCGTCTAATTAATCAAAAGTTCTTGTTTTTAATTTTTTGAGAACTACTCAAAATTCAATAAATTTCAGCTTTTGTCTTTAAATTTATTAAAATCTTGTTTTCCCACAGATTATGATTTCAAAATTATTAAAATTTTGGTTAAATTCGAGTATTAAACTTATAAATTACTTAATATACTCAAAATTTTCGGTTTTTAATTGTTGAAAATTTACTAAAAACTGACTAAATTTCAGCTTTTGCTTTTGAATTTATTTAAAATCTTTTTTTTTTCACAGATTACGATTTAAAATTTATTGAAATTTTGGTTAAATTCGAGTATTAAACTCATAAATTACTAAATAAAATTTGCATATTCAAAATTTTCAGTTGTTAATTGTTGAAAATTCACTAAAAACTAAATTTCAGCTTTTGATTCACTAATCATATTTACTCTAATAATTACTCAAGTAAAATTTACTTAAAATTTACTCTTGTAATTTTTAAAGATTTACAAAAAAAAACTTGATAAAATTTGAAACTTTTCTCTTGAATAAATTCGATTCAAAGCTTTTTCACAGACGACAATTTCCTTCCAATTTACACAAAAAATCGTACAGAGTTAAAAAAGCTCTTGAAAAATCAAGTGAATTTTCAAGAGCTTTAATAAAAGTAGGAAAACCGAGAAATGGTGTCGAGGCCACTTAAAATGCGATTAATGCGATGCGATTGGCCGACAAATAGAGGTTAGCTCAATAACAGCCGAGACAAACAAAAAGACAGACGAGCGAGCAATCTCAATCCAAAGTTCTCAAATTTTCAAAAGTTTCATTTTAGATTGGAAAACATGGGTCGCTTGGACGGGAAAACCGCTCTGGTCACTGCGGCCGGTCAAGGAATCGGAAGAGCAACGGCAGAGGTAAGGCCAAGGCCCTGCACAGTTGTCGACACACCCTGTATTTATTTTGTGCTCTTGCACGTGCACGTTTTGTTTTGTTTTTAATTTGCACGTGCATTCTTTGTTTTTGTTTTAATTTGCACGTGCACTATTTAATTTGCACGCGCATCACTTGGGTTTTTTTGCACGTGCATTTTTCAATTGGTGCACGTGCAAATTTTCGAATTTAAAAAAAAAAAAAGAGTTCCGATTCTGGATTTGATAGTTCCTGCTTGTTCATTAAATTTATGTGCTAAATTAATTAACGTTTGCTGAGGATATTTTCTAAGGAAAAATGAAATAGTTTTAAAGTGGATAAAAAGAGTATTGTGTTATTCCAACAATAGACAGGGTTGCCATATATGCACTGACCTGCAAAGTCAGGAAAAGTCAGGCAAAAGTAAGGTAAAAAGTAAAACTGAGCAAAGTGTTAAAGATTAATATTGATAGATGTCTAGCAAACATCATTAATTTAGAAGAAGCAGCTATTGTTGATTGTTTCTTACATGATGTCCAAAAAAAAGGTCATTGGCAAAGTAGAAAAAGTTATAAAAAAAAAAATAAATAAAAAAAGCAGGAAGATTTTGACATGTTTCTTACATGATGTCCAAAAAAAAGTCATTGGTAATGTAGAAAAAGTTTTTTAAAAAAAAACGGATTTTTGAAAGATTCAGACATGAAACAAACTGACATGTTTCTAATATCATGTAAGAAACGTGTCAATTTCTTTATCTACAATTTCAGGCATTTGCAAGAGAGGGCGCAAATGTGATAGCGACGGACGTGAGTCTGGACAAGTTGACGGCACTGAGCGGAATTAACGGTAAATTAAGATAATCGACTAAATTAACTTAAGATTTGAGCTGCTCTTTTAAAAAAGTTGAAAATTTATACTGGCAGGAATAACGGTTCGAGCGTTAGACGTGACCGATTTAAAAGCGATCGAAAAACTGGCGTCCGAAATTCAGCATTTGGACGTTCTGTTCAATTGTGCCGGGTTAAGTTAAATCCAAAATCTTAAAAGTTTTAGACGATTTTTAAGGAATTTTACGATTGTTTTTTACCTTTAATTTCGGATATGAAACAGTTACGTTCACAACGGGACCATTTTCGAGTGTGACGACAAAACCTGGGATTTCTCGTTCGATCTCAACGTCAAAAGCATGTTTCACATGTGCAAGAACTTCCTGCCGAAAGTAAGAAAAACGAAAAACGAAAAACGAAAAAAAAAATACAGAAAACAGGAAACGGGAAAATAGTAAAAATAAAATAATGAGAGAAACAAAAATACAGAAAAATAAAAGAGACAAAAATAGGTAAAAAAGGTATTTACAGTAAAAAAAAACAAAAATTAAGAAAAATGCTAACACGAGTAACAAAAACAAAAAACAGTTAAAAGAAATAAAAACAGGCAGAAAAAAAACAAAAAACAAAACCCAAAAACGATGAAAAACAAAAACGGGTAAAATAAAATGAAAAACAAAACCAAAAACGAAGAAAAACAAAAACAGACAGAACAAAACGAAAAACAAAAATCAATTAAAAGGAAACAAAAACAGGTAGAACAAAACGAAAAACAAAAACAGGTAGAACAAAACCAAGAACAAAACCAAAAACAAAACCAAAAATGAAGAAAAATTAAAAACCGGGTAGAACAAAACGAAAAACAAAACCAAAAACGAAGAAAAACAAAAACAGACAGAACAAAACGAAAAACAAAAAACAATTAAAAGGAAACAAAAACAGGTAGAACAAAACCAAAAACAAAGAAAAACAAAAACGGGTAGAACAAAACGAAAAACAAAACCAAAAACAAAGAAAAACAAAAACGGGTAGAACAAAACCAAAAACAAAACCAAAAACAAAGAAAAACAAAAACGGGTAGAACAAAACGAAAAACAAAAACGATGAAAAGAAATAAAAACAGGTAAAACAAAACAAAAACAGGCAGAACAAAACGAAAAACAAAAACGACAAAAACAAACAAAAACAAAAACAAAAATTCAAAAAAAGCTTAAAAACCATTAAATTAAAAAACAAGAAAGCCAATGAAAAAACAATGAAAACAAAAATCACTAAAAGTGCAAAATGAAGAAAAACCAAGTAAGCGTAATATTTACCTCTCGTTAAAGTTAACGTGTCGTTAAAATGTAGATGTTGGAGAAGAAGAGCGGCGTGGTGATCAACATGTCGTCGGTGGCATCCAGCATCAAAGGTTCGCTTCACTAACGGTTCGTTAAGCTTGATTTACCTATAGATACTTGATCCGTCTATTCGTCCGTTAGCCGCTCCTAGCAGGTTCGCGTACGCAACCACTAAAGCGGCCGTTATCGGGCTCACCAAATCCATTGCCATCGATTTCGTCAGTCGTGGAATCCGCTGCACCTGCATCTGTCCGGGTATTTATAACGAACGATTAGTTTTTAAAATCCGCGATTAGCCGCCAGCGTTAAAATCGTCCGTTAACTTTCGCAGGAACCATCGACACGCCTTCGTTGCACGACAGAGTGAACGCGGAAGCGGATCCCGAAAAGGTAACGACGAGTTAACTTGGCTTATTCAAAGATCTTAATCTCCCGTTAACTTTATGCCGTAGGCTCTTCGAGATTTCATCTCTCGTCAGAAGATGGGACGATTAGGAAAAGCGGATGAGATCGCTAACCTCTGCGTCTATCTGGCATCCGACGAGGTAAATTTAAGTTAACGGGCGTTTAAACGCAGAATGGTTTAACGTAAATTAACACTGTCGAGACAACATCAGGCACCAGGACATCGGTTAATCGGGGCTTTACTTAACCTAGACATTAGTTAATCAGGACTTTCTAATCATTACATTATATAATTAGAGCATTAGTTAATCGAAACTTTTAGATAATCGTGACAATAGTTAATCGGGACATTAACTAATCGTGCCTTTAGCTAATCGTTACAATATATAATTAGAGCATTAGTTAATTGGGACTTTAGCTAATTGGAACTTTTAGCTAATCGTGACAATAGTTAATCAGTACATTAACTAATCGTGACTTAAGCTAATCATTACATTATATAATTAAAGCATTAGTTAATTGGGACTTTAGCTAATCGTGACATTAACTAATCGTGACTTTAGCTAACCGTTACATTATATAATTAGAGCATTAGTTAATTGGGACTTTAGCTAATCGTGACATTATATAAGCAAAAATTATTTAACTGGGACTTTGGCTAATCGTGACAGTAGTTAATCGGGACATTAACTAATCGTGACATTATATAATCGAAAATTATTTAACCGGGACTTTGGCTAATCAAGACTCTAATTAATTTGATCTTTGGTTAATAGAAGCGTTAGTTTATCGGGACTTCAGCTATTCACGACACTAGTAAATCAAGACATTAGTTAACCGATGTTCCAAGAAAAATATATCAAATTGTGATAAACACGATCAAGTTTTAACAGAAAACCTCTTAGGCAAGTCTAGTAAAATAAGCTAGAGACTTCTTTCGTCTTTAAAGCAATAACGACCCGTTAACTAATCGCTAACCGTTCATCTTTTACAGTCGGCTTACACGACAGGCACAGAATTCATAATCGACGGCGGCTGGAGCGTCTAAAGCCACATGCCACAAAATGATGCGCCGCATTTACCTCTTGGTTCAACCTATTCGAAAAACAAGACAGAAAAGCGTAAAATCCACAATAGCGATTAAAAAAAAGAACTTTAGCGTAATTTTAATTGTATATTTGTACTAAATAACTTACACTATACACGGGCGTAAAAGATTTTCTGAGATAAAAGAGGGGCATAAAGCTCACGGTCTTAAAATGCGACAGCAGTACAAGCAGAATCACGGGCGTAAATCCAAATCCGCAGTTACGTCGGAATAAATTAACGAAACAAAATCTGGCCGATTTCTTGACACGATTCACGGGAAATCTTTAAAAATTGTTACGGAGATCGCTCCTTTTTTTTCACAAAGATGACGTTATCCGTAAAACTTATATAATTGAGGCTTGGCGAGGAGTATTTACACGGATCGCAGTGAATACGATCGTCTTCGGACGAAACAGTGGGTCGACTTCTGAAAGCGTGCGATCGACCTGACGACGGAGATAGCGGCTGGGGTAACAGATCAAAAATCAGTTTTGTAAACAAGGTGCAGATCGCACGCTTTCTCGAAGACGCCCACGGACGGGTAGAACTTACGGGAAGAATTTCCGTTCTAGTCGTTGGATATCCTAGCGTCCGTTCCGTTCAACACCAGCCTCGGGATGGTTTTCGATCTTATGTTTTTTAGCCGAATGGCGTACGGCTGCTGAAAATAAGTATAAAAAGAGCGATGTTGGAAAACCTTGCATAAGGACGCCTGATCTGCTGCGGCACACCTCTTTTCGTCTCGCAACGAGGACACCCGTTTGACCACGGTACTTCTAGCCGTCTCGCAGGACACCCGTGCTGAGTTCGAACAAAAGGTGGAAAACAACAAAAAATCAACTTACTTCCAACTGTCCGAATCGCTGCAAGTTTCCCTCATTTGCCGCGGCCGGAAGCGTTGCCGCAGGTGGCCAGTTGAAGCACTGTTCCCGCAGGGGGTTCCCAGAAGGCGGCGGCCTGATCCCGTTCTTGGAGTCTCCGGAAAAGCTGCCCAGGAATACTGGTCTGACTGCCGACGGGTGGCTCGGGGGAATGTTGAACGCCATGGAACCGTAGGGCACGTTGTTCTCCTCCGAGTGATCGAAGCGCCTCTCTCCGGCCTGGGTTTGCAGCTGCTCGAGGGCCATCCCGTAGGACATGTCCGCGATTCTGCTGAGGTTGTTCGGTATGGACTCCTTGCCATCTCCCTCCAAGCTCGTTCCTTCATCCTCGGCTTTCCTCGCCCTCTCCCTGGCTTCTCCTCCTCCACCATGCTGCTGGTGGTGGTTGAGGGTTTCGTGACTAGCATAACATCCAGAATCTCTCGGCGACTGTTTTTGGTCCTCGTTGGCCTCGTCGTCGCCTATCATTGCCGGGCAGTTGGAAACCTCGTCGCACCCTTCAACATAAAATAAATTCGGGTGATCGATGTAAATCCGAAAGTGTAACTGAAATGCTTCACTCTCTAAATTGGTATTCATTGATGATCTTATCTATGGGCCTGTTTCTAACATTTGTTTGCCGATTGTAGGGTACCGAGTTGGAATTTAATTAAACCCCAAAAAAATCGTTCGTCTTACCGTTGGGGAATTCGTGCAGCAGCTCCACCGTCTCCAGGATTTGCTTTCGATGATTGATGTTCGAGATTCCGAGGTAATCCAGATCTTCTTCCTCCAGGTCTTTGAACAGATCGATGTCTTCGTATCCGTTGAGGACGAACACTCCCAAGTACATCTGTCGTTTAACGAACGAACTCATGGTCAGAACGTTTCCTTCTAAAAACAGGTACGGGCAAATACCGAGAACGTCGCTTTTACCTCGAGCCTGATCTGCTGCAGCAGGCTCTCCACGCTGAGCGGCTTTCCGATGCGTATCAGCCGATTGTCAGCGTTGACGTGCGGCCTCACCTTGGCCTCCGGCATCATTTCAACGTTGATGAACTTGAAGTGGCCGATCTTGTTGTGCAACGCGCCCTTCCACTGGCCGGTCGGACTTTTCGATATGATGTCGATGACGTCCCCTTTCTAAAAAACGCAAATTTTCGGTCAACATTTTTTAGGCCCTGCGGCCACTTGAATTCGCGGGCGTGCCGCACTAACCCGCAACTTCAAGGCGTCCTTGTCGTACGGGCTCGGAGTGTAGTCAACGACGGCCATCGCTTTTCCAAGAAACGGACCCGAGTAAGCGGAAGGATCGCACGGCGTCGTTTCTTCCAGAGACGTGGAGCTGCGATTGCTGTTCGATGTCGTCGTCACTTGAAAACCTGTCGAATTTTAACGACGACAAAAGGAGTTAACGAACCAAAATCGAAGCGGCTTACACACAAGGGATTTTGCAAAGAGACTTACTGGAAGCAGAGTCGCTTTCGGCCGAGCTGGTCGACGACTGAAACGCTATTTCGTACGTTTCCGTGGCCTGAAACGAACGTATGGAAAAGTTGACGACAGGCGATAAAGGTTAAGACCGCCGACTTCTCGCTCGAAATAAGAGAAGCCGTACATTTAACGGCAGAACAAAAAGTTTAAAAAGTCTAACCTCTATGTCCGCTTTGGTAGTCGCTCGAAGCTTGGAAATCTTCTTCTTAACGTCGTTGTGAAAAACCTTGACTCTCCCGACCAAATTGCTGGCGCGCTCTCCGATGCCGTACGGATAAAGGTTGCCGGACTTCTGCAACGGCATAACCTACCGTTAGCTATCGTCGGAACCACAACAGACCCTAACCGCTGCGGTCCCACCAAAGATTGAATTTAAACAGGTTTCCCCGGCATTTAACGCACCGTTAGCTATTGTATCGCCATCAACGAGTCTTCCTACAAAAGGCCCTAACCGTTCCGGTCCCACTGCATTTAACGTACCGTTAGCTATCGTATCGCCTTCAACGTGTCTTCCCACAAAAGGCCCTAACCGCTCCGGTCCCACCAAAGAATGAATTTTAACGGGGTTTCACGGCATTT
This sequence comes from Xestoiulus laeticollis, assembly GCA_034698905.1. Lineage (NCBI taxonomy): Eukaryota > Metazoa > Arthropoda > Diplopoda > Julida > Julidae > Xestoiulus > Xestoiulus laeticollis. Next base: position 9,035 of record JAQGCC010006260.1, read on the forward strand.
AATGCACCGTTGGCTATCGTATCGCCTTCAACGAATCTTCCCACAAAAAACCCTAACCGCTCTGGTCCCACGGCATTTAACGTACCGTTAGCAATCGTATCGCCTTCAACGAGTCTTCCCACAAAAGGCCCTAACCGTTTCGGTCCCACCAGCAAATGAATTTTAACGGGGCCCCACGGCATTTAACGTACCGTTAGCTATCGTATCGCCTTCAACGCGTCTTTCCACGAAAGGCCCTAACCGTTCCGGTCCCACGGCATTTAACGTACCGTTAGCTATCGTGTCGCCATCAACCAGTCTTCCCGCAAAAGGCCCTAACCGTTTCGGTCCCACCAACAAATGAATTTTAACGGGGCCCCACGGCATTTAACGTACCGTTAGCTATCGTATCGCCTTCAACGAGTCTTTCCACGAAAAGCCCTAACCGTTCCGGTCCCACGGTATTTAACGTACCATTAGCTATCGTGTCGCCATCAACCAGTCTTTCCACAAAAGGCCCTAACTGCTCTGGTCCCACGGCATTTAATGTACCGTAAGCTATCATATCGTTTCAATGAGTCTTCCCACAAAAGGCCCTAATCGCTCCGGTCCCACCAAAGAACGAATTTTAACGGGTTCCCACGACGTTTAACGCACCGTTAGCTAACGTATCGCCTTCAACGCATCTTCCCACTAAAGGCCCTAACCCTTTTGTCCCTCTTTAAGTTTTTTTTTAACGGGATTTCCCCGCTGAAGAACGTCTCAAGGTCCTTACCGGTAAAGCGCTAAGGTCCTTTTCGTCTTCCGACGACTGCGTTCCCTCCTCTTCGCTGCCGCTGTTCCTGCAAGGCTAAAAAAACCGGGCAGTAAAAAGTTATCAAATCGGCGATTAAATAGTTGGCGAAACGCGTTAACGGCCCTTAAGGCTTTAGGACCTTTTGCCCTTTGCCCTTACCTTGTTCTGCATTCTGGATCCGCCGCTGGCCGCAAGCGAATCTCCCGCGTCTTCCCTGGGCGATCTTAACGGCAGCAAGATGGCCGAGTCCGCCCAGTTTTCTTCTAAAGGTCCTTCGCTTAACGGTGCGTTAGGTCCTCTTCCCGGTCGACCTTTGCACCTCAGTTTTGCGGCCCTGGCAAAAAGTCTTTGGTGTCTGGCGGACTTGACCGCGGTCGCGGGTTTAACCGCGGGTTCCGGTTCCGCTTCGAATGGCGGATCGTCGTACCAATGAGAGTGCGGCGGCGGTTCGTCTATTTCTCCGTTTACGTTGTCGCTTTGGTTAACTGTCGTTAAAAATAAATTAACGGAACGAAAATCAGCAGACTGTTTCAACTGCGGGTTTACAAACTAGGATTAAATCTAAGCGTAGTTTAAACATTCGTTAAAAAGTTAACGGAACGAAAATCAACCGATTGTTTTAACTGAGGGTTAGAAACTAGGATTAAATCTAAGCG
>JAQGCC010006261.1:0-10465 GCA_034698905.1 Xestoiulus laeticollis
ATTTTAATTACACAAGTCGCTGACTTGGTTGAGAGCTTTCCCCATAGGAAACGGGGTGTTTAGTTTCCCCTTAATGATGCTTACCCATAAGTTCGTTGCGCATGCGTATTCGGTCCTTGAGTGAGCATCTATCGATGACGCAATTGATGAACGCCAGCAAGGTCTGTTTGTACTCTGTTGATGGCGCATTTCTTAGTTCTTCAATCACCAATTTCAAACGATAGCGTTCATTCTTGTTTTCCTAAAGGGTTTTTCATTTTAAAGAAAACAAACTCAAATAATGTAATCAAACGCTTTGAAAAAGGCAGCCGTAGGCTAATGCAAACTGTTTTTTTTTTAATCCAAAAAGGCGAAAAACTCTAGTCATCATTAATTATAAGTGCACACAAAACGATTTGATTCGATATCTACGGGAAGTTTCCTATAGACGTAATTAATCAGATGACATTCAATGGACAAAATTTCAGTTTCCGTATATGTTTTGTATGGCATTGCACAACAGTATATTTGTACTTGTTGTAAGATTAATTACACTATACAATCTAAATAGTATTTTCAACTTTCCTGACTTTTCCAGTTTTTAAAACAATTTTCCCTGACCATCCTGAAGATTGACAATTTTAAAAATATGACAACATATAATGCCTGTACCAAATTCTTATATACCTGCTCAATGAAACTGAGAAGACAATTTACAACGTTTAGCAAATGACCACCTCAATTTAGCTAATTCAAGCTAACATACAAACTACAGTGGGATTCGCTTATAACGATCTTAATTCAAGTAACCTAAGAGATCAGATCATAATATCCGAATTTATGAAAAATAAAACCTACATGAAATTACAATAATGTGCATACATCTAAATGCACACAGAAATATTAGTTTAAATTTGATTTATGTATTTATTAACTGTTTTGGCTGAAAAAAATCGTACAGAATAGCTGGAAATTAACGAGAAATTTAAAACTTTTTTTATTAAAAATAGTGAAACCGTTTATCCAAAACTGGAAAAAGTGTACAAGTTGAGAAAACATCTAAAGTCAAAAATAAAGACAACTTTTAAAGTTTGTATAGTTTTATAGTTGGTGTATTTCAAAATTTAAACCGACATATAACTAAAATTATTGTACATAAGATAACAGTCGACCAACAGAACACATTGCCCGGATTCGTTATACCTGGAATATCGCTGTAATATCGCTATAAGCGAATTCCACTGTTAAATTGGTCTGGCATGCAAACACAATAGGGAAGTAGTTCAACATACCCCAGAAGTATGAGTCACAAAGATTTACAGTACAGTACTCTAAATATTCGATAGAAGTATAATCATGTCCTACCTTATATTTGTCCAATGCTTCCAAGGCTCTCTCATGTCCCTCTAAACTGTACAAGCTTAAGGCAGACAACAATTCAAACACTTGTTTCTTCACCGTATAATTGGTCGTATCCAAAGCTGAAATAAACACAAAAATGTCCACCTTAGTTTTTGTAAAGTCATAATCTCGGGCGAAACATTTTTTTCACAAATAACACTATACCAAGGTTATTATAGTGATAAAGCACAAGTTGAGTAATATTAGCAAATTGTTGACTGTTTTTCGAAGGGTGGGCTAAAAAATCCTGGAAGATGTTTCTTTGATAGTGCTCATGTCAACCAACCCAGTTCCCAAAATAATATTAAATCCCTATGATTCACTGTTTATAATTCAGTTTTTTTTTTATTTTCGTGCATTTCCTGCGTAGGGATATTTACATAAAGCTTAAAAGCAAAAAGATGTAACGGTTGGGGGATACACATGTACATTATAGGTGCTTGTAACCTAGCTTCTGATTGGTGCAAAGACAAAAATGGCCGTTAGAAATCTGTCATCATGACGTCACGACTCGCCATCTTGGGCATGTCTCCAGTTTGTCCAGACTGTTTTCAAGGCAGTAATTATGACTAGAGAGGAAATTAGAGATGAGATGTGAGTCACATCAGCTTAATTTACATTAAGTCCTATAAATAACCAATTTGGGACACACCCATAAAATGGGATTCGCCGAAAAGCGCCGTTGCTTTTTTTGAGTTTTTTGTTGTAAAGTTGTGATCATTGTTACAGGGTTCACACTTTCTGACTTTTCCAGTGTTTAAAATAATTTTCCTTGACTTAAATAGTTGTATGAGTAGATAAAAAATTATAAGTATGGGTACATTATTAGCTGGTATATGATTTACCCATAACATTTACCCATGTATTTTGACGAAACGTGCATGGTTCAACAATTAGGCGACCATATTGGGAGTAAAAGAAAATGAGCTAGTATGGGGGATGTGTTAATGTTTTTGGGATCGAAAACCCCCTGTATTTTTATGGGTTGCTGAATGGTATTTTTGTAAAATTTGGGAGCAATCAGGTGAGTGGATCAAAAGTTTTTGTAGAACAAACATAGCCACATACGCACACACATACTTTTCTTATTTAAATAGATAAAAAATGAAAATGAGTTCCCATTTCCATAAATGCCAGATTTACTGAATGTGCCATCTCTTGTTTTTTGTAATAACTAAAATTTTATGAAAACATACAGTAAAACTTCGATTAACCGGCACTCCGTTAGTCGCCTAAGCGGTTGAGTGCCTGAGTAATCAGCACTTTACATGTACTTTACATGTATTTGTGATGAACTGTTATTTACATGTTTTATACATGTAGTGGCTTAAATTTTTCTGCATGCATAGTCCCATTTACACCGGTACGTTTTAATTTAAGCTTTGAATTACATGCCTATATTCGATTAACGTCACGATCTCGGTTCCATAACGGTTAATCAAAGCTTTAATATATATGAACATTTTGTGTTGAGTTTAGATGACTTTTACCAAATGTAAAGGTTTTCACTGACTATTCCAGATTTGTCCAATTTTCATGACAATTCAAGATTTTCACGACAATTCAAGATTTTCACAGTATGAGGAACCCTAGTGTTGAATATCCACTGATTGATAGGAGTACACATTCAAGATTCTAACAAGATTCCCAAAAAGCGAAAACAAAATAGTGTACATATATGGGATTACCACTGCATAGGGTATATCACTTCTAAAATTTTTAACCACAATCTGGGGCAAGAATTCTCAACTTCCTGAAATAGGTTCATATCTTCAGATTGCTCACAAGAGGTGCTATGAACTTATGTTTTTACTCCATAAATTGCCTCGTGTCAAGTGAATTAGGATTACAAGCTGTATATCTCGAAATCAAAGACAGCTTTTTGAATGGGATGAAAACAAACTTAAGGTCGTATATACACATAGGATTGCTTAATAAAACACCCATGTTGGAAGGGGTAAATACAGGACCTAATAGAAAGGCATTGAGATGGAGAAACAAAGGCGTTTGAATTGAATTTTGACACGTAAAAGATGTAAAAAGGATGACGTCTATGGCTTAATTCGTTTTACACGATCTTCTTAAACCACCTATACGAGTTTACTTTTGTAACAGGTAAATTCGGTAATTCGCCGAAAGCTTTTCAAAGTTTTTTGTTGCAAGTCACGATGGCCAGAAAGTTAATTTGAGTGATGGATTTTCTAGATATCATTAACCGAAGCGGTAAAGTTCAATTAGTTAATGTGATAATGAGTATATATGGATATGCAATGTCTTGTAGGAAGGCCTACGTGACAGTAGGGCAAGTGCAGTGACAGCGAAATCGGAAAATTTCAAACACTGATTAAAGTGAAGATAAATTTTCCAGAAATATCATACGAAATTTAATTTTTTCCATTCATTTTACAAGCAATAGCACCGGTCACGAGATTTATCTCCACTTGAACAAAATTAAAATTCGGACAATTTCATATAATAAGACAGATGGAGTGAATAAAATTCGTGACCTCGCTAAATTAGGATAAAAGCATTCTATGCAAACCTGCAGAAATAAAAGCGAAGGCTCTCAATGGTATATTTCAATGAAGCGCCGTTATATTGTACGATAACGACCACTGAACATGTGATGTAGGCTAAATGAAGCGCCTATTAGGACATTCAGCTTCACCTATAGATCTATACTTAAAAAAGAAAATGGTGCCCAAAATATACAAATTTTGTTATCTGAACCTTCAGTAACTATAGTGCTACAAACGCTAAAATCGTCTTAGACGAAATAAAAATCGAACAAATTCCTGGTATAAGTTCAACTTAATAAAATGCGTGACCTCGCCAAATTTAAAGAGGGTAAAAACAGATTTTTGCAACTGAAATAAAAGTAAATGTAATGCATCCTGATTGGCATTTTAATGAAGCGCCGTTACAATAACGACCACTGAACACGTGATGCAAATAAGCGCCTATTATAAGACATTCAGCTTCAAAATTTCAGCCAAGTTGTACAATGATAGAATTCGTGACCTGTGCTAATTGGCAAACAGCAAGTTTAGATCTAAAAAAGTTGCCAATTCCTGCATCTAGACTTTAATTTTTATGATGATTAATGATAATTAATGTTAAAATTAATGTATATTATCGAGATTTTGCTTACCTTATTATTATATTGGGATATTCCAAATAGGATGTTCTTTGTCACACTTAAATATCACCTATAAATTAGCCAGTTGTGAAAACTGGCTAATTGATAATAAAGGTACCATGCAGGAGCCCCTATTTCGAGGTATTTCCCCCAACAAAGTCCAAATCTGAATGTATAGTTTATAGAAGTAACATGAATGAAGCCCTCACATTTTGGTTAATGTCGTCATATATCCATATATATAAGCTCCGATTAATCTTATCGAGGATTTAAGCTGGTGCACTACCAGAAATGCGTGCTTTCGTCACCCTGATCTGGTTGAGTGTTTATTGTCCATCATAAAACTTACAATTTTTAGCTGCATCGAGATAGGCCTAATTTGTGGAATTTCTAGCACTTAAGGCCTCCCACAATTAAAACAATAATCAAAAGTCATAAGTGGACATGTTCAGAAAATAGATCTTCATTTTCTGTTTATGCTTTCCTTGTCATGTAAATAATTTAAAACTGAGAAATTTTAAATTTATGTTGAGCATATAGCGGTTTATCGTAATTCATCGTCCATTAAAATCCAGCTGTCTGTTTTAAGAGTTAATTATCGTTCCTGCAACTCGTAAAAGGCCACAGTTCAGGAGTTTGCAAGAATATGCAAGACAGTAAAGTCTTAAACAACATATGTAGTCTCAGCTAGGGAAATTCGTGAAATTTGAATATAAACAAGACCGTTGAGAGATTTCAGCCTGCAATCAAACGTCCTTCTTATAGCAGAATTTTGAACAGATAAACTCTTTGTTTGCAAAGTTTGTTTTTCTCGGAATATAACCCATGGAAATGAAACCAAATGCAGGAAGGAGTTGTCAGTGCACATGAGGCCATGCATCTTTGTGACGTTAACTCAAATTACACATGTTGACTTTGAAATTTGTACATGTGTACATTTATAAGATGCATTGAAAAAATTCAGTTTCATATTCGCTGAAATGTTGGACAGCTCATCCCCTGACATCGGAAACGATTAATCAGGGTTGCCATCCAATAAAAAATGGGATTAAAATTATTGATATAGTTAACAATTAATTTCAATTATCATAAATTTTGTTGAAATGCAGTGTCGAAATACACAATCATCTTTCTATTTGATTTATGGACATATTCATGTACTGCATATCTTCGTAATATTTTTGGTTAAAACAATGGACTTTGTTGTAAAATGACGCTGCAGTACTATATTATACTTATTTGAATAGAAAGATATATAGAATATAGACAAAGCCTTTGAAAAAAATCTCATTATTAATCCCAGTCACGTTGAATTCAATTTTGTCTTTAACGAACTATAGCCTAATAATCGGACAAATTGTTTACATTTATTTGCATGTGTACATGCGATGATCCACTCATCTGATTTTTCCCAAATTTTCCACAAGTACTTTTCAGAAGCCTAGAAAAAAACACAGCGTGGTTCCCGATCCCTATAAATATTATACCCATTCTCATATCACGAGGAATTTTTTTTCTAAATGGTGCGTTATAGGTAAATCATCCGATTTTTATTTCGTCAAAGACAAAATGGAAAACATGAAAGATTCTATTAAAAATAATTAATCCCATACACTCTAGTGCTAAAAATATATACCTTCTACTTTTGCTTGTTTAACCAACCATTATATATACATGTACTCGACTTTTTGAGGTATACATGTAGGCCTTCAGTGTATTACAATTCGATAATGTTATCGCTAAAACTAGCTGATTTAAGCCATCGTTTTTTCCACCTCATTTGTGCTAGAACTATATATTGATTAAATAAGAGCAAACTTTTCTGGCGATCATGACATGTAAAAAAATTATAAAAACTCAAGTTCTGTACCTTGCATGCTTTGTACCTTGATGTTATCCAAATGCCATGCATGTAGTATGCCTGACTGCAAATACCATGGTAGATCGGCATATAGCGAATTTGTAACTGTTAATCCAAACGCAGCTTAAAAACAGTGAAACTTTGCACTCTCAAATCAGAAAGTGAAACATGGGCAGCATTTACTCACTATGCATTTTCTATCATTTTACCGTTATCACGATATTGATAACCCGATCGGATATCATTTCAAATCGAAGATAACTAGCAGATGTTAATGTCGATATTTCAAATTTAGTAGTTTAACCCTTTTGTTAGCAGTCAGATATTAGCATTTTAGGCTCTTCCATGGATAGCTTATGCACTTTAGCTCCACCAATAGTGTATGGAAAACTTTTTGACCAATATCTGAGTGTTTACTATGGTGATGGCCCACGCTTCCGGCGTTTTTGACCCCCCACAGAGGTGATTTCCGAGTCACGCTCAGTTTCAAAATTTCAGCCTGAGAATTGGGCCATCACTAGCTCCCCCTAGAGGGATTAGTGATTGATGGGCAAAACCGCACAGATGCATGCTGGGAGCGGTCGATTGATTGGTCAACACAATTGGAGTGGTCAAAGGGGTCACTCACACTTGGTGGGGGTCTTTGTCAATCAGTTACATCAATATACATAAAGCATGATATTTCAAATGCCATTGATATGGGTCTATATACCTTTATATCTGATTTTGAAATATCATGCTTTCATTGTTTAAGAATGTATGACAGACTTTTGTGGTGTGCAATTTTTGATCTAAAACCACCATTTATATTTTGTTGAAAAAATTTAAGGATTTCAAGGTTTATCCCTTACATTTTCAAGAACCTCTACCACGACCAATTATACACTCCTAATTTTTTTTGTGGAGAAAATTTCTGGTAAATATTTTATTTTTGTTGCAAACTCTTCAAATTTGGTCAGTAAGTTTGATACAGAATTTCGATAATGTGGTAAATATAAGATGCGAAATTGTTGATAATATAATACAACAAATCTCATTCCAGTTATAAAAAGTGGAAATTTTTGGTGAAATTTCACACTAAAAACCTGTAAATAACTGTAGCATTATTTTAAACAAGCTTATGTGAAGTATATAACAAGGTACCAAATTTAAAGTAAGAGTACCCAAACTTCATTGCAGCGATAAAATGGGTAAATTTGGTCTTTGTTTATTTATTGAAAATATACAAACCAAGAATAATAATATTAAAAACAATACTTGTATTTATAAACTTGAAATCACTTGAAAAACAGTAATTTTAAATCAGAAATTCCCCTATGTGAACTGGAAATTCCAACATCAACTGGTGTTTAACTTGAATTTCAAGAATAATTCAAAGTTTTTTCGAGGTATTGGAATTTCAAGGCTATTTCCCGATAACTATACCAGAAAACTGATGGATTTGAGTGCACTTAAAATATAATGTACTTTGTTTACTTTATGTAGTCACTGAAAAGAATAATAAACCCAATCAAACTGCAGCCAAAGTTTTTACCATGCATACATGTATATGATGGGTATAATATATTTTCTCATTATTGGTAATGATTATGGGAAACTTCCTGTTAAATTGGACAGGTCATGAGCTATTCAAGAAACAGGATTTTCACTGATGAAGTTGCTTATGAAATAGCTACAAATGATCTTAATGCAAACTGGGCCAGAAATTGGCCTATTTTTGGCATTTAAGGTAGCGAAGGAAAAATTAGGCCCGTAAATATGTATTATTGTTGCTGTTGTTGTTATTATTATTAATCGTGATTAGTTCGAATATGATATTTGGAAATTGTTATTAGAGTTGGCAAGGATATCTGCTGTTTTTTATCACCCCACGTCTAGTTAGGAATGTGGACAATTAACCCAAATATTGAAATTTTAGCATGATCAATTTCGACTGGTGCTCGTAAATCAGAAAAAGCAATCATCGGAAAGGAAATAGGAAAAAGTAGGTTTCTTCCAGGTTATAATGTACCACTCAAACGATGCAATTTCATAACTACTCAGTTTTCCTTATACATGTATGTGAATATTGCCATGGTCACGAAATCTAGCTTAGACAAATTGAATAAATTGTTTTGCATGTACTCATGAGCGAGTGATGTCATATGATAAGGTATCGTAACGACGCTTCATTTACATCACGTGTTCAGTGGTCATATCGTAACGGCGCTTCACTGAAATGCCATTCAGAATCCAAAAATTTGCTTATTTTCTAAAAGTTCCTGTTTATTATTTTTAATTCGACAGATTTTTTTACTCATAACATTGAAAATGTTGCTGTCCTTATACCAAACTGGAAAAAAACTAATACCACTACTATTGTGAAAGAGCATTTTTTTGTATTGATAATTTGTATGCTGATACATGAAAATATGATCAATGTTCGTGACAACTCAAAAGTGCTCAAACAAGGCGCCCTAAAACGAATATTTGTCAACATCCATTAGTTACTAAACGATCCTGATTAAAAAACAAAGCATTTCACGAGTTTATTTATAAATAAACAACTTTCATGGCTAATCGGATTAACAGGGCGTTAACAGGTTAAACAGGAAAGATGCTAATAACATATCCATATTTTAACATTTTTGACTAAATGAATAGTTTTTAAATATAGACACTCCCTGCCCAAGGAGGCTGGGTTTGAATACTATGGATGCTAATATTAACACAGTGAAGCAAATAGCAGGATATGATATCTCTAAAAGCATAGGTAAGCAGTGCCTCAAAGGACTGTGGGACCTAAGTGTCAATAACGACCCATTTAGTGCACTAAATAGTTTGGTGTGATTTCCGGCGTGCCAATTGTGTTATATAAAGTCACATAGTCTGTGGTATCGAAAAGTTCATTGATGATAGATTGCCTTATCGCTTCATAAACCCTGTGCCTAAGTTCAAGGTCGTATATGGATAGCTTCAGCAATAGTTCGTATATAAATACATGTACCTAAATAAAAAACAGTAACTTATCTACTCCCTCACAAGGATTAAACAAAAAATAGTCGCACGTAAACTGCATTTTTTATCAAAAATTCCTAGAAATTGTTGGAATATTAGGGTGTACGTGATGATCCCAAATAGCACACAATATTGGACCTCGATTGGCCGAATATAGGAGCAATATTCGTGATATTGGCCAAAATCGACCAATGAAACCTAGCTACATGTATATTAGGCTGATAGTGGTCCAAACTTAGTAGGCAATAATATAGAGCGGGTCTATACATTATATATATTTGCCCAATTTATTTGCCATTGTTGGCTCAGTTACATATCGATAACATATAAGAGGACCAATATTGGGCCTAAATCTATTTCAATATACAAATTGTAGGTCCATTTATTGTAATCCATATTGGCAATTATGGCAAAATGTTAACATTGCAATGTTATGCCAATATTAAAAATGCGTTTTACCTATAATTGGCCAATATTGAGTGCTACTTGGGATCATTTGTTAAAGTATGGGCATCCTATGCCTTTATTAAATTGTGCATACATGTATATATTTGCCCTACAGTATGCGAGCTTATTTCAATTGACCATAACATATTTTATCAAAATTCGAGTGGTTTTTGGCACATTTGTACTTATTATTCAAGCAAATAAAATCATTTTTACTAAAAAAGAAAATAACACAGAATAGTATAATTAAATAAACGGTTTGGTGTATGTAAATTTACTGGAAATTAAGGAGAAATTTTCAACTTTTTTTAATAAAAAATAGTGAAGCTGTTTATCTGAAACTGGAAAAAGTAAAAATGTTGTATACCAATATTACGAAAACAATTATTCGATAATAAAGATAAATCTTAAAGTTTGTATAGATTTATAGTTCTATATTTCAAAATTTCAACAAATGATCAGCAGTGAAATATATAAAAGCAATTATTAAATTTAACTTTATCATAATCTGTTCAAAGTTTCCATCGTTAGCTGCAACTCAAGTAACAAAAAACACTTTATGACTGTTTTATAAAGCTGCGTTCACACTGCGCGAAAATGGGAAACAAGTTGTACGAAAACCAGACGACTGTGGCAAACGA
>JAQGCC010006262.1:0-10464 GCA_034698905.1 Xestoiulus laeticollis
CTCTGGACCTCCCGGATGGACCAACATTGAGACACGGGATGCCGGTCGTATGTAATCGTCGTCATGCGGTTGACTCTCGTGATTGCGAGATGGATACCCATCGGCTTTCGACTTGATGCTAGGTGAAGGAGAGAACCTCATGCGGTACTGCTCGCGGCTGTCTATGGTGCCTTCTATCGCCGCGTAATTCTGCGGAACGGCGGGGGCGTTCGGCAAACGCTTGTAATTAACAGATGATTCAAGATCGTTCTGATTAATAAAAAACAAACGACAGAATTTCATCAAAGCTGATTGTAAATTAAAAATTCCCCCTCTGAGGATAAAATGCTAAAATTGGTTAAAATCAAATGCGGCTCACCGCCATCGATGCCTGCATCGCTGCAATTTTATTCTTCTTCATCTTGTTTTTGATAAAGACCCTGAGAATGCAAAGAGCGACGACCCCGATCACGGCTCCGAAGACAGCGCCAACGATTGTTCCCACCATGGATTGCCTTTTGTATGTTTCTTCTAGATTTGTAAATAAATATGTAAGATAAATTTCTCAATATTAATGGATAAAAAATGGTTCATTTTCGACAGATTATTGTCGAAGTTTGATCATGGGACCCTTCGAGGAAGTATCAGAGGCTCAAACTATCATAATATATGTTATGAGTGCCTTTCTTAGGCATCAAGGGCCCCACATCCTATATCGAAATACAATTTATTAGAAGGTAACAGCCGCATAAATTCGCAATACTTGTTTAGTAAGCTTTGCAGGCCCTATAGGGAGGGCTCGCAAAAACCCTAACGGCTCTTCTGTAAAACATCCGGAGGGACAAATGAACACTTGAATATCTGGCTCCGACAATGTCTTATATCGGGCCTTATTCGATGTTGCAGCCGCAGGGCCCATATGCCTATTTACTAATCCGGCACTGCAGATACCGAAAAACATGCGATTTTACGAAAACACGTTCATTTACCATTATTGCTACGCATCATTTCGTAGGAATCTTTCCGAGCGCACAGCGTTTCGTTATTTTCTCCTTTAAAGCAAAATCTCTCCTCCGAAATCAGCTGATGGATGTGTTCCACCAACTGCGTCCCGTCGCCGTACTGACTGTTCGGATCCGGAGTGACGACCATGGTCACTTTCACGCTTCCTGGAAACGATTTAAAAAAATATACGATAAAGATTTGTATCCATGCGAAGATTTGCAAAATGCATCGGTCATATTTCTGCGTTGCGAGAGTATGAATGTAGCATTACCTCTATTGAGCGTAACCGAGGAAAACGTATTCGAGGTGACATTGAGAAGAAGTGCAAACTGAGTAACCATCAAGTCGCAGAAATTATTGTAGTTGATAACGAGTTTATCGTATTCCCCATCGAAAGCGAATGCAATTAGGTAGTACTTCCGAGCCAACTGATTTGACGACGTAGCCGATGAAGGCCGGCTCGTTGTAGCGACACCGCTCGTGGTATTAGCAGATCTCGTTGTCGTCGCATTAGTCGTGTCCTTAGCCGATGTAGATGTCGGATTCGTTTTCGGGGTTATGGGAGTGGTTGTTGTTGTTAATGTTTCAGCCACCGATTTAATGGGTAGTTGAGCACGATCTAAATGAAGACTGATAGGAATGGAGAGTGATGTTACGACTCAAATATTACAGAAACAGAAGTTGTTACGACAGTCGAATATTGCGGGAATGTTAGCGACAATTATAGATTTTTAATTTTGTATAATTATCTTTTCATTTGTCGCTGGCATTAACCGAATAAAAACAATACATTGCTAAGAAGTGCTAATAAAAGCTCACCCGAAAAATCCCGTGGCTGAACACGTACATGCAACACGTATCGATTTGTTACTTCTGTAGATGCCCGATGTGTTGCATAGTTCTGTTCTCCAGGAGAAATGCTCGTTGGACCAGGCAGCGCACTAAAAACACAAATCTAACAATTGGAAATGATGGCGGATTTAAAGATAAAGTGGGCTCTGCATAATGGGATCACGTTTGTCCCAAATTATTTTGATTCCAATACTCGAGTGATTCTAATACGCGAATAACTAAAAAAAAACATATTTTTCTTTCAATTTTAATTCCAAATGAATCACACTTAATCATTGTTCGCTTACTACTTTTCCGGAGTAGATTGTTGATGAAATTTTCATATTCGTACTGAATTTTGAGGGCTACGTACTCTCGTGTCAACACTTTTTGGTGGTTTTCAGACTTGTTCGTCTTTTCCAGGAAGGCTTCTCCAGTCTTCACTGTCATGTTTTTGTTAGAAGCTCCTCACGATTTTTCAAAATTTTAAATTAAACTGACCGGGAGATTTTTAACCGTAAAGCCGCATTCCGCCGACTCATTTTAGCCAATTTATCGTCTGCTCTAAAGCGGCCATCTTCTGTTTCAGGCTTAAATCCTTCAGTTTTCTCCGCAGTTCACATATACATAAACAACAAAATTAAACTAATAATAGAATATTAATGTCAGGTCCTCGTAAATTTCATTTGTTCCTATCAGTTTCCAAAATTAAATAAAAAGATAATTTCGAAAAAAAGGCTTATTCTGGTATGTAATCCTCTTTAGCGAATCGCCGATCCCAATAAGGCAGTAATTTTCCAAAATATTTGTATCGAAGTGTCCAAGACTTGGCGATACCGATTACAATAAAATGGATATTTTCATTATCCGTGATCCCACTAAGCCGAGTCCACTGTAATTCAGAATTAAACTTGCCTTTAAATAAGGAATCTCCGCCTCGGTAACATCTTCCTTGTCGACACTTATGTTCAAGCATATGGAATGAACGACATTGAGCAAACTGATGTCTTGACTGTCGGCGTAAAACACCGGCAACACGGCAACCACGTTACCTCTGAAATAGTTTAACACGCGAATGTTAAATGCGGTAAATAACATATTTAGACAAAATGGCCGTTACATACCGCGAGAGTTCGGTGGATGGATTACTGGTGTAACTTCCCATTGCGGTGGTCAAAGGATCCTTCTTAAATTGAGCCGAACCCAAACATACTACTCCGCAATCGGACTGGCCTCTGTTGCAATCGTAATCCGTAATATTCATTTTTGAAGTGCCGTTTAGATGAAACTAAAGCATGATATCAAAAGGTTATATTTCGGAGATCGTGGTAACTACCGAGAATGGATCCCCGCAACTTACGTAACTTGTCGTCCTGACAAATCCCTTGTTGCCGTCGTCCGCATCTACAAACGGATAGTTGCCGCCTGCGACCACTGCTTTTTCGGCATCCACTTTGGCCACTTGCAAAACGAGCGCTTTCGAAACGGCCACGATTGGTTTTCCGTTGGGCATTGCTCCGAAGCACATTGCCATCCAAAAATCGGGCAAATCCGTGAGTAGCTGTTGGTATATGGCAGCAGGTGAAGCGCTACCAGCTGCCAATGCCAGATCCGTGATGCCGAGCAAAGTTTCCGCTTGCTGACCGGTGAGCGGTTGATTCGGTTCGGAAACCAGGTACATGATGTCGCCGATTTTGCCGTTCGAAGAAGTAGAAGGTTGCGCTAAAGATTTGATGCCGGGAAACAAACCGGGTTTCGATTGCGATCTGCGATACCGTTGACGCCGGTGGTTGTTCGAAGGAAAAATATAAACTGTCGTACCGCGGGATCTACGTTTCTGAAATCCGTTGTTCTGGTATATTGGGTTATTATTGCTTGGCGCGTTGCTCCTTGCATGTTGCCGGACATCTAGACTGTTGTATTTCTCTGTTTTTGACTTGGCCTCTTCAGCTTTTAATCTAGCCTCTTCAGCCTTCTTCTTTGACTTTTCGGCTTTTTCCCCGTATTTTTCAGCTTTCTTATCATATTTTTTGGCTTCCTTTTCATATTTCTTAGTTTTCTTCTCTTGCTTTTCGACTTTCTTGGCAGGATTTTCGGATTTTGCATCTGGCTTCCCAACTTTCTTTGAGGTCAGTCCGGCATTCTTTTCAGGTTTTCTCTCTGGCGTATTGGATTTTGGCATCGGCTTTTGCGTTACAGGGTTTGCGACAGGCTTTGGCGTAAACGGTTTTGCGGCTGGCATTGGCGTTACAGGTTTCGCAACCGGTATTGGCTTTACGGGTTTTGCAGCTGACTTTGGCGTAAAAGAATTTGCGACCGGCTTTGGTGTAAAAGGTTTTGCAACCGGCATTGGCGTAAAAGAATTTGCGACCGGCTTTGGTGTAAAAGGTTTTGCGACCGGTATTGGCTTTACAGGATTTGCAACCGGCTTTGGCGTAAAGGGTTTTGCAACCGGCATTGGCGCTACAGGTCTTGCGACCGGATTTTGCGCATTATATTTTGGTACCATCTTTGGTGGTGCCGGTGCCGGTTTTGCGGCCTGCTTCGAATTAGAATAGCCTGTCTGTTTCGAACCGACGGAAAGAGTTTTGAGTGAGCTCGATGGACGGTACCCTCCTCCTGAACTAGAGCTTCTGCTCGGGGAACTGTTTCGCGGACTACGTTGGACACGGAAGAGGCGTTTCAAGCCATCCAATATCTGCATGACGTATCCACCACGCAATACCTCATCAAGATTTTTCGGTTTATCTATATGCACGGAGGAATCTGGTCCCTTTTCCAGAGCCATGGCCTTGCCTAAACTACTGTTAGATGGAGATGTGGATGCTGCATGTGAAGTCATAGAAAGTCCACTTGTTGACATACCTGCAGAAGCTCCCATAGAAGCGCTTCCTGCAGCACCTGTGGACATTCCTGCAGAAGTGCTTCCTGCTGAATTTGTGGTCATTCCCGCATTTCCTGCTGTACTTGCAGAAGCTCTTGTAGAAGTGCTTCCTGCAACACTTGTGGACATTTCCGCAGAAGGGCTTCCTGCAAGCCTTGTGGATATTCCCGCAGAAGTGCTTCCTGCTGCACTTGCGGAAGCGCCTGAAGAAGAGATTCCTCCCGCATTCTTAGAAATTCCTGCAGGAGTGCTTCCAACCACACTTGCAGAAGTTACCGCAGACGTGATTCCTGCCGCACTTGTGGAAGCTCCTGTAGAAGATATTCCTCCTGCTTTCGCAGAGGTTCCCGCCGCAGTGATTCCTGCTGCACTCGTTGAAATTCCTGCAGAAGTGCTTCCCGCTGCATGCGTCCACGATGTCACGGAAGATCCTGCGGGTGAACCGCTACCGAAGCCTTTCGTCACGTTCGAAGCAGTAGTGGTTCCGCTCGGCCAGCCAGACGCGCCAGAGACCCGAACAACCGATGATGCCGTGGTGACACCCGGAGGAGCCCTAGAAGTAGACGGTGCATCCATTTCTATTTGCTGGCGTACGTAGGCGTCCATCATTTTGGATTGAAGGGTCACGAGCGACATCAAAGTGTAGTTGCCGGGGCGGACATCCTTGAAAGCGCTACAAGCGGCACTCAAAGTATCGAAGGCTTCTTCGCGAGGCGAGTACTGGTCATCAACCCTACGACATTCAAAAATGTTTCGGACAATCCCTCAAATCATAATTTACAAAAACACTGGACAAGAGAAAACTTAGCCGTACGAGATATCTATCCTAGCAGCTTGCCGTCGTATAAGCGACTCCATAATCCACACCAGCCGCTGCAAAGTCTCCCCGCTTCTGTAGCCGGCAACATTCAGCGCGTGAATGCAAGACGTGACATAGGCAATTGCCGTTGGAAAATCACCTTCGAGTTGATTTTAGAAAAAAGTAATGTTTGATCCGTAACGAAATCGTATTAACGCGACACGATTTAAATGTTATTACATGTACCTCGATTGACGATGTTAGTGACCGAGCTCAAGAAGACATTCAAATGCTGCTTCGACGGCAAGTCCGGCATTTTTACATTTACCGATCCAGATTTGGACAAGGAGCAAACGTCCTCTGGGCTGCATGACTTGATGACTACAACGAGTTTGCAGAATGCCAACGAGGCTAAACGGAAGAAGGAAAATTGACAAATATAAGCACAAACGGGTACAGGGTTCCCACATTTTTTTTTTTTTTTGAGAATGAAATTCTCTGATTTTCCAGGTTTCTCCAGGACATTTTTTAATTTTTCCATGACTATGATAAATCATTACTATGTTTTCACTTTGTTTATACTATGACAGTCCAGGTTTTTCCAGACTTAGGGAAACCTGGGATATCTAGCCCACCTTCGATAAACCAAAAATTCAGATTTGCGTACTTGCTGGCAAGCGAATGTCGATATTTGGCACTGCGTGGTTGACTCGGCGAAGATACCGCACTGCTGTGACATTCTGCGACTCATCGTAAAAGCCAACTTGGAGATGCGATACGCTCTTATCCAACCAGAAATCCGATAAGTCCACGTAAAACGGAGTAATGATTGCATTGCCCGAAGCAGGTTGGACCTTTGAAATGGAAACGTACACAGTTTTGTAAGCGGGCTTTCTGGTTTGCTTTTCACAAAAACTTCAATAATTTGTATAAAAACGGTTTAAAAAAGAAAATACGATTCATCCCACTACCTGTACAGGTCTAACGCTGGGTGACGACACGGTCCTCAGCGTGACGTAGGCCCTCGTTGTGCCCTCGATGGGATGGCTCGCGGTTAACGTAAACATGTACCGAGTGTCGGGCATCAACCGAGTCCACCAGGGATTAGTTGGATCGGTAGAAGACCTCAACGTAGCCGTAAACGACATTTCTTCCACATCGGATTCAACGAGATGGTACCACCCCAACGATGGACTCGTGGATAGGTCGAAATAAGAGTTTCCAATCGTATTTGTACATTGCCAGAGTAGCACCGTGCCGGCGGGTGCCGATACGAAAGAACGTAGCGTGATTTCCGTGCCGGGACGCACTGCGAAATTGTTACCCTGAGCGATGGAAATGGTGGGAGCATTCCGATGAGGAATAATTTTGACGAGCACAAATGTTCTGGCTTGCCTGCCATCAGCAGTCATAACCGTAAGCGTAAAGTTGTACCTTAATTAAAAAAGAGTATTATGAGTTGCGGGTTTAACTATCTAGTTTTTAAAAACAAAGCACAATGTTTGATCGTATTTTGTCGCATTTAAAAAAAACTGACTTTCCAACAGCTAGCAGGTGTCCGTCCACTTCAAGGATTGGATCTTGTACGGTGGAGTTGAGAAGGTGTTCCAAGCGCCGCACGGTTGAGTTTGTTACGCTGTAGCACTCGGCGTCTTTTTCAGAAGAACAAGTCCATTGATACTGAGGTAACGAGATTTAAAATCAAAATGTTTAGTGTCATTTCATGTTGGAAACTGTGGTGCGGTACTTTATATTTCGTGTAACAGGCCCACCATGCATGTCTTAAAGGATAAAATGTTGTAAAAATAAATGATGGGGCCAATGCACGAGTAAATAGGGTAGGCTACATATAACGATCAGAGTGTCTTGTCCCGACCGAAACGCCTATAGCTCTCATGTATCAGCCTCTCGATATTACGAGCGTTCTGTACGTATTAGGAACCGCTTGATATAACGAGCAGTCACTGATCTCGTTACCTCTCATGTATTATTAAATGCCTATACCTCTCATGTATTAGCTCCTTGATATAACAAATGTTCACTGTTCAGTATAACGAACAGTTCGATATAACGAACAAAATGGCTTCTCTCGGCCGGTCATTTCACTATCACACAATACTAAATGACTGTTTATAACGAACGGCAATTCGATGTCATAGGTCAGAGTCAAAGAACATCCCGTTGTCTAGTAAGATTCCTATTTTCATTGATTTTAAGGATTGGTTTCAAAAGTTAATATCTTAAAACATTCCAAAGCTAAGGGGTACTCAAAAGGCTGCAGAAGCGTACGCTCTCTCCAGCATTTGGCAACAACTGTATTTCTAGTGTTCGATAGAAGACACAAGTACCGTTAGAGCAAAAAACCAAGGCATTTCAGGAGCTAAAAACTGCTAGGTGTTATAAAAAGCCACAAAAGCCGCCTACGTGCAAAAGAAATGTGAAAAAACTGACCGCTCGCAATAACGAACGAATGTCGCATCCCGTCGGCATTCGTTATATCGAGAGCAGACTGTAGAATTACAGTTAGCTCTATAATAAGGATGACCAAAAATGTCGTAATTGTAAAAATTACCCTAAGTTCCTTTGAGGGCTTGTAAGGATCGTGAGAGAGCTCTCCGTTAAGCTGGAATCCTTTGGTGACCGGCACGTCGAGTAAGGTCACCGAAGTTAGAGCTACCGGACTTCCCATACTGGTCGATAATTTCATGTGACCCGTTGCAGTTTTACTCGGATTGCCATTAAATATTACTGTAAGCGTTTAAAAAAGTCAATTAGCCCCAGCGTTAAGCAAATATTGCAGTTTTTAAGCGTTTTAAAATACTATATACCTAAACACTCGATGATGTACGTTAATCCACCTTCCAGGCTTCCTTTCTCAATCGTTACCGTGTTTCCCCTGACATTGTTGATGCTAATCGAACTTCCACTGATTTGCCAATAAAACTATATTGAAATACAGATTAATATGCATCATCTCGAGTCGGTCCCAGATGCAAAACACAAAATACGGTATTCGGTAGCTGCTAGGATTTCAAATTAAATACTTACGGTCAGTTGCGGTTGAACAACTATTTTATCATCTGCAGTTGTGACTTGGGCTGTCAGAAAAACGTCGTGGTTCGGATTTGCGATGGTGGGACCGATAATCGTTAAAATGGCTTCGCACGATGGATAATAAGTGAAGTCCAAAGTACGAGACGACGCACGGTTTAAGAAGTTCGTAACGGTGACTGTGAGGGTGTACGACGCTCCAGAGCGCAGCGATAACTTTAAAATATGATTTCAATATTTTATTTAAAAAATCTTTAATTTTAAAAAATAAATACTATTTTAAATAAACAAAATATTAGGGGTACTCAAGTTCATCATTGTACATCTGAGATTTCCTATTATTTCGTGAACACACGTGATTACTCACGAGCCTGTTTACGAAATCTCAGACGTACGATGATGATCTTGAGTACCCCTATTGAAAAAATTTGCACAATTTCAAAATTATGCAAAAAGGTTAACCGTTGTGACTTCATAAACTTTATAAATACATATCCACTTACTATTTTTGATTGTATTGTTAAGTCTAACGCAGTCGGAGGAATTTTAGAATCCTTCAGCAAGTCATCTACTGCAGTTAATTAAAAATATTAAAACCGTAATCGTGGGACAAATATTTTCTCATTATCCTAAAAAAGACATTTAGCAAACACTAACCTGAATGCATAGCATTGAGTTTCCAGCGAGTATTAACCGGTTTTCCACCACTACCCATGAGCGCAACCACTTGAAAGGTGGCATTTCCCGGACCTACTTGGTCCGGACCAATTAATTCAAATTTTAAGGGTTCCTAAAACGAGAAATAAAAAGTATATTTTCTAGTACAAACTGAAATTTTCACGATATTGTCACCTCTTTCGCAGGTTTTTGTACGACGGCAATGGAATCTGCTCCGGCGATAGGTTTTGACGCAAACAGGCAACTAATGCCGCTTGTTTTGGACATTTGGATAGTTTTTCCAACAAGGCCTTCAAGATCTGCTCCAGAATAAATGCTGATTGTATCTTCTTTTGATACGCAAGAAATATCTGCGAGAGTTAGTGCGCAAATTTTCAGTTTAATATTGCTCCAGTAAATAAGAAACAAAATTACTTTTTCCAAGCTTACTTTTTCCAAATATTTCTGTCATGTTGGTGAAAACATTATCACAGTTTTCTAATTGCACATTACAGTCAAATTTACCGATTACTGCTTGCCAATCGTTTGAGATTTGAACGCTCAAAAGTTTAATGGGATCTTCAGCTTGAATTTCAACAGTCGTAGTGGATAATAAAGGAAATCGTCCTCTAAATTAAACAAAAATAATATGATTCACAAAAACATATAAAGCTCCATTCGACGACGTACGTTGAAGAAAACGAGTATAAATTGCAATAGTCTAGAAATAAAATCCTACGCATTAAACTGGTGCAGCGCCAGGGACGATAGGGCCACTCCGACATCGATGGTTGTGGAACTTGTCAGTATTTCGCTGTCGATATTACAGTTCACCTTTCCTTCACTCACAAATTTTGCCTTCGATAAAACTTTTGCCACTTTTGATGGGTGGTTGAAGATGAAGCAGATTAAGTCCACGCTGTTGACGAAGCCCTCGCCAAGAATTACGAGCTGTAAAATTTAAAAATAAATCGTAAATAATATTTTTGACATATTTGTAATTCTAATATCTGTTTTACAAAAACGCAAATTATTAGCAACTTTTTTTAAAGCAAATTAGCTTTTTTGCAACAATAAAGCAAAATTTTTGCATCGGCGTATTTTACTATATGTATTTATACATGTGATAATGTATTTTAAAACTGCAAAATATGAATTTTTGTTTGTAGTTTCGCACCATTAATGCAAAACTGTTGTATACAAGAACATCAAAATGCCCGCTTACGTACCGTTGCATTCTGTTTAGCCTTAATGGTTG
>JAQGCC010006263.1:0-10463 GCA_034698905.1 Xestoiulus laeticollis
AAAAACGAAAAAATGGAAAGAACTGAATTTTCAGGAAAAATACAAAGAATTCTTTTATACAGTCTATAAACTCACTTATATGTATATTTCCCAATTTCCTTCTATAATGAACACCTCCGTAATCTGAATATTTTTGGTCGGTCCCATGAGTGTTCAGAATAGAGAGAATCCACTGTACATTGAGAGGTACAGTGAAACTTGTGTATAGCGCACCCGCTTGGAACAGAACCATGGGGTGTGCTACTTGCAAGGATATGCTATATTAAGATTCATCTAAAGGGCTGACCACAGTGCACACCCATGGGTATACGTGTACATGCTATACCTGTACAACTGTAAACATGTACAGGGTGATCACAAAAAAACATCCCAAAATTATTTTCTAATAAATATATTGACTCACAGGTTGCCTATTTTAGAAGATGTTCAAAGTTTCCTCCTTGGCGGAAATGCACGCCTGCAGTCGTTTGTGCCATTGGTCAATCTCCTCCCACGCACTTAAAATTAGTTTTTGGAATCTTTACATTTTGCTGATCCTGTAGCGTCGAGTTTTCTTAAAAAAGCGTTTTTAAACCACCGAACGCCCATCCTTTTGTTGGAAACTCTTTCAAAAATTTTCTTGTACTGAAATGTTTTGATTTTGGTAAAAAACAAATTAAGGTAGTCTTCCTCAGTGAAAGGCATTTTAGAACTGCACAAACGAAATGGCGGTACACTGCAGCAGCACTTGCACCATGGCAATTCGAAAAGAAATGATATTTCGATAACTGTGCATATTAAACTTTTTATTAGCAAATAATTTTGGGATGTTTTTTTCATGATCACGCTGTGCACAAAGAAATATGTTGTATTTTTAATGTTTTTTAGCATAAACAAAACCGAAAAACAATGCTTTGGCGTATGCTCTTTACAGGTAAAATCGTGATTCTGTCCCAGGAAACAAGTGTGCAAGTTGCGTTTCGCAGGTAATACGCTATTATCGCTATATAAAGGCAAGTTTGTTCTATAAAATTGATCCGTGCCGACTGTAAGGGTGATCTACTTCCAGATAGTATGTTATATAATCGAGGGCCCTTATTCACAGGTTTCACTGTATTTTATAGGCTACATTCCTAAAGGTATGCAAGTACTTGATGTTATCTTAAAGTTTTTAGCTCTTGGCGGTAAGTTTTACAAAATACAATGCAATGCATTTACTTTAAAATAGGATCAGTCTGTGATTTTGTCAGCAAGGGTTACAAGAATATAACATATGATTCCAAGTATAAGAGGCACCATTAATATACAGTGGTAATTTACATTTTGAAACTGGAAAACTTAATGCCCCCACACAATTTATTCATTTTTCTAAAAAAAATCCAATCCAATTTTAAGTTTATCTTGATTGTGATTTTTGAGTAACCATTATTCGTCGTAATGTTCTAAGGAAATAACTGGTAAAAAATCACTTGATACCAAATCGTATGTAATACTTTGGCTTATGTGTAAACAAGAATGTAGGCCACCAAATTCGTTTAGCAAAAATGATTGCGTATTTAAATTATACCAATTGCATGCTAAATATTTGAGTAGAACATGTATACATTCGCTAATTACACATAAATAAAAAACAGGTTACCTGCATAAGGATTAGATAATTCTAGCAAATTAAATTAGCATGACATTATTTCAGACACATTGACAGCTATTGTAGATGAGCATATAGTGTTTACAACTCTGCGATTTTAATGAGAATTATCTGTTCTTAAATTTAGATCCTATAACCACTGTTGTAAGCCTCTGCTCCTTAATTTTTAATCTGCATCTACTACAATTGTAGAAGAGTTTTAAACTGTGAAGTAATAGGTGTTTACATGTACATGTATATCATTGAAATATTTGCATGCTGTTTTGCAGAACCCTGTTATAGTATGGTTATTGTCTAGCATCTTGTCGAATTCTGTATTTGATGAGTGTAAACTAAAGCTCCCCATCATATATAGTAATCATCATTTTTATGTCTAATCTACAAAAAAACGACATTGTATAAGCAATTTATAAACAAGTCATAGTTAACATTTGGTGACTATAATGTATCCATGCAGGGTAATC
The DNA here is from genome assembly GCA_034698905.1 of Xestoiulus laeticollis. Classification (NCBI taxonomy): domain Eukaryota; kingdom Metazoa; phylum Arthropoda; class Diplopoda; order Julida; family Julidae; genus Xestoiulus; species Xestoiulus laeticollis. The sequence continues at coordinate 2,092 of JAQGCC010006263.1, forward strand.
TGCTTCACTGCTTGACAAGCATCAAAACAAATTTCGTGATTGCTGAGCTTGATAGCAAAGGTCATAGAATCTGTAACTATAGATTCAAAGAGCTTAACTAAAACAATGCAATGTGCAAAGTCATAATACACGTATCAATCATTAGGACTTCGAACTTTTAGATGACATAAGGACACGGATAGACAATATACCAAGCTCGATCAGCTGAACCTGGAAGTAACGACAAAGCTGAAGATGCTGTAGGTAAAAAAAATGCAATTTTAAATATAAAAAATTAACGAACTCTTAGTTTGTACTACTTCCACTGCGAGCGCTACAACCAAGTACATGTTCTATAATATTTAAACAATTAACATTTGCTAGGGGGCAAAGCAACAATCTTACTTTATTTTTTTATATAAATAAAATGTTTTCCCTTGCTTCCAACTTGTTCACTCGCTATCTTGGTAACCATATTAACAATTTTCCAGGTTTTGAGATATGACATTGTTTTTTTTGGTATTATAATACATGTCAGCTATTTAAAACATTTTACTCTTGTGTCACGTTTGGAAATTACGACTAATCTTCACTAGAAAAACTTTTCGGAGAGTTATGTTTTTTTTTTTGACAATCGAAAAATGTGTCCTGTTCCATCTTCCACCCTTGATGGTATTTTGGTTTACCATATAGCATCCGTTTGGTTTTTTTTATTAAAAAAAAATACACCCTATGCCTTTTCCGTTACTTTTTGTGGTTTTCATGCCGGTCATGTTTGTTTACCCATCAATCTATCAGCGATATATGGTCTATTTCATTTCACTTAACGTTATTCTTGTGTTTGGAATCTACTTTTGAGGCCACCATCCCCATCCATGGGGTAGCTCAAGTTCAGTGTTACCCCTTTGTGCATGGGGCGATATTCTTAAAGCGTAGGGTGTTTGCCCTTTCCACAGCAATTTTTTTGCAATTTGAGAACAAAGTAGGAGAGTTTGAGTATATTTTATGTCAAATCAAGGGGAAATATGCACGCGAGTAAGGAGGCGCCTAGGCTGACGTAAACATGCTTTGCAAGACTTTTATTATAAAATGAATTCTTTTTTTTTTGTGTTTCATACCTTCGGACACTTGAAGTACAGGTATATTAAATCTAAGCTACTCATTTTCCTACTGAACAATTGTGTATTTTATGACCACATGGTGCAGTACGTATACAATTTGTATTTCTGAGATTCATTGTTCCTCTAACATCCTCTTTTTAAGACCCCTTTTTATAAAATGGGAATCCGCTACGGTACAGCGCATGTATTTTTGGAAAATTGATTGTTTGCTTATGCTCTATGACTCCTCTTCAGACATTGTTGACAAACGTTGTTGCATCATGCTGTTCAAGCATAGAGGGCAAGTGAATTTTGATTCAGTTTGGAAAAGTTGGACTTATCAAACCCATGAAAATAATTAGCTACTCCCACGGTGTGGAAATTTAGCCACGCTGATAAGTTTTTGCTTGGTGGACATATGTATACTCGTCGAGCTTGTGATATTCTGTAATTTTGGCGCCAATGATTGTTGTAATGGCGCTTCATCTATTAGCTTTAATTTCACATGTAATGATGGGGAGGTATAGACATGTTATATTGTGTCGGTCAAAAAAGAAATTGGCTCCTCTCAGCCTCCGTCACTGAGAACTTAGATGAATTTGTTTAAAAATATGATGTATTGCATCGTGAGCAAATTTATAGTTTCACAGCATATTGCTTTTCCATTGCTCAAATAAAATATGACGAGTTTTGCTTACAAATATTGTATAATGTCGTAATAACATTGCCATTTGGATCGCTTGAACATATGAAATAATCAAATCGTATTTGTATACATTATATATCGATAATGTAGCATCAATAATACTAAAAGGTTACTGAAACTATAGAAAATGATTTTGAATGCTTGAATCGGTTCTTTATATTCAAGATGGCCGCCTGCAAGATTTTATGTAAAATTTTAACTAATTCGTTGCTGGAACAACGCAGCTGTTCCATGTTTTTCATGCAGCTGTAAAAGCCAGCCAATTAGACATCACCTCATCTTAAATTGCATGATATACATGTATGGTTTTTGTAATTTATTTTATTTTTTATCATGCACCTTTTCTACATCAGCGAATTGTCTATAGTAATTTTAAAGGACTCAAATATAATAACTAAATTAAAATCTGAACAACGATCGATGTATTAAGTATTTTTTTAGGAATTTCGAGCTGCATGTACAGTGTATTTGTACTGATTAATTCTTGATCAAACGGAAACAAGGTAGAATTTGTGGGAACATCAATTTGAAAGCCCAATAGGTTAACATAACAACAAATGAAATGGGCGTACGTCATTAAGAGAAGATAAATTAAAAGTTGTTCTTATAGTAAATAATTTTTTTATTATCGTCCTGTTATACTCATGTTTTAGATCCTTCCCCTTGCATAGCAGCACAGTCATGCAATGTTCTTTTTCAAACACCACGTTTTAATATTCCGTTTAATGGATGTGTAACTAAACCCATTGTTTAGCGAGAATTTATTTTGGGAGAAGCTAATTGTTGACTGGCCTTATTAGCTTTTCACGACATACAGGAAGATGCGTGAAGTAAAAATATTCACTTAAAAAAACATTGTTTACTTAGATTACCCGCACGTGCAAAAGATATGGGAACCATGCATGTTCCGCCATTTTTTTTGGTGTATGTCAGGTGATGTTTGGAAAGCGAATTATTCTCAAGAGGTAAAAAAACTGACATTGACATTACATGAATGCCAAAAAAAAGCCATCCGACCACGAGGAGGGTTTTGACCCATACAATCATGCTGGGTTTCAGCCAGGTTCATTTGGGTTGTCTAACGCGAGTTTGTTTAGGGAGTCACGCAGGTCATGGTAGGTCACATCCTAGCACCTAAAGGCAAAACTCATTAGCCGCATCAATGGAAATGATCTTCACGCTTTGTTCAATTTCACTTTTTGGAGATTCATCTATAGCTGGAGACATTGAAAGTGAAAAAGCGAGCCATGTTTCATTGCCAATTAGCTTCATTCACGTTTTCTAATTTGTCTTAGATAAAATTTTAAAAAAATCGGACAAATTGTTTAGATGAGGAGGAACTTTGGGTATTATGAAATACCATTTCATAATACGGTATACCATTTCATAATTGGGTATTATGAAATACCATTTCATAATACCCAAAGTTTGAGGCAATACCAAATCAGCTCGATTTTGTTTAAAACTCAAAACCAAATACAAGTTTCAACTATCTGTGAATATAGTAATTTATAGTCGAAAATTATTTTACAAAATTTCATGAAATCGAAAGAAATAAAAATTATTTCTAGGGTATAATATTGGTCGGAAAAATCAAGAAAATGAGCAGTTTTTTAAAAAAAAAAAGATTTTTTGGTATAACAAGGCAAGACGATAAAAAATTAAGTGCATGATAAACCATAAAACAAAAGCAAACAATAATTAATGGCCATTGCAAAAGCAAATCAAGGTAAATATTGGCCGGTTATTATGAAATACTGGTACATGTATTCCATATAAATCGACCCTCACCATCTTGGAAAAAAATTACCATCTGTCTATTGGGATAAGTTGTGAAGACAAAAATGAGCAGTAGCTTAAGTACATGTTAAATTGTATAGTATATGGGTGTAGGTAATTAATGTAAAATATCACTTTTAATAATTAATAAACAGCATTGGGAAATTTTCCAAAGTTCGTTCTGATGCCACCAGGTGGATCATTAATGGTGACATGTTCTGAGGGGCATTCTGAGACCGTTCTGAAGTAGCTTATGATATTGCCACTTGGTGGCCACACTTTACCAATTAACGAGAAACAAAGGTATTCCATATTTCCTGACTATTTCTTGCGTAAATGATGTCATTTCAGCAGATTGAATGAATTTACGCACAAGTATGCAGCTCTGTGTTTGTACGTGGTTGAAAATGTTATTGTTTTTGTTTGAAATTTTGTTAAGACTCAATAGCAGTCGTCGTTTGAACATGAGCAAGGTCCAATTAATTGGTATTTTTTGTTTAAATTATAAACAATTTAAGTTTTAATGGTTATAATGAAGTAAGCAACATAACCCATGTCTACAAAAACTATACTAGTAGTTCTCATTCAAATCACTTTCTCATTCACATTCTCATTCACAAAAAAAGTAAATCAGAAATTGTACTCACACTTTTGTGTAATTTCGTTCGTCCTGATGTTATTTCGATAAATTCCAAAAGTAGAAGTATTAATATAAACCATCTGTACGAAAGAAGAAGAATATTATTAAACACTTATTTATAAGCCAATGAATGTGATTTTAAGAACCACATTTTTTTAATTTCCGAAATATGAACATATTGTTTATAGCTCAAAATAACATGGGGTATATATGTGATACCCTATTTTTTTCACTAAACATGCTTGATTATTCGCTTTATCTTAATTATCTACATGTATATACATATAAGTGTGTCCATTACTACTCATATATATGCAAGCACCACAAATGTACCAATTTTGTTATTCAATAATATCATGGTTGTGTTTAATCGCATAAATGGCTCATCTTGATAATGTCCACTAACATTTGTAAACGGATTTCCGTAGGAAATTATTTATCCTTTAATTGAAAATTTTAACATTTTGTGGGACACATCCGGATGGGATGGAACGCGTTGAAAAATACAGCCAAACAATTCACATGCTGAATTTGCTCAGGATTTTTAATTGATTTATGTTTTTTTTAATTCACACGGAAATCTTGGGTCAATCGTGATTATGTTAAAAATAGACTGGTTCAAATTAGCACGACTAAAACTGGATAACAATTGAGCTACATTGATTTCCTTTCATAATATTGGACTATACTTGGCCTAAACTACAGGCATCCATGACGACATTAATGGGCGACCCTAAAAGGGCTAGTTTATGGGAAATAAGTAATAAGACGATAACGAATAACAATAGAGCATATTTTTAACTTTTGTTCCAACAAAATGGCGTGAGAATTTCGATTTTGAATGGGTTATGTTAATATTAAGGAATATATTACCATTAATGTCAAAAACCAAAAAAAAAATGTTTTCTTGAATGGGTTTAAGTAGTATTGCCATAAATCATAACTCCCACTCAAAGAAAAGATGTGTTTTGCACGTGTTTATATTTGTTGGACGAGAGTGTATTTTATTTACAAAACGTCGACCATAAGTGGAGCACTATAGGATTAATGGCATCACAATTACAAGAAAAAAATAGAAACGTGTGGGAGTTAATTAGTTTGGGCTTACACAAAAATATGGGCTACCGTTGTTGATTTGTATGCATGCAATGTACAACGATATACGGATATCATTACAAGTAATTTCTTGGTCACGCATTATTAATTAATTTGGCAAGATGAGATAGAAGTAATTATACTGTAATCCTGAATTCGTGCTGCCCCAAAGCAAAGATAATGTACAAGGGGTATAGAATTAGGATTTTTTGATGCATGTTTGTACATTTCTCCATTTAAGTGTTTAATTTAATATATTATAGTAAAAATATCTTCGAAAACCTTGAGTTATTGCAAATTTGTTTACCACTTGCATACAGGTCCTTTTAAATTGCGAACAAACTTCCGCCATCATCCACGGATTTCGTAATTGTTCGTACCATCGTTGCAAATGAATTTAACATGGTACATTTAACGAAGGAAAAAATGTGGCACTATAGTGGTAAAAGTTTAAAAAAGTATGACTACGATGTTATGGTAACGATAATCCCCGTATGCATGACTCGCTCTAGTGTAAACTAAAAGCAATAAACCAGCATTTATTGCTCTTCTTAACGCATTAAAACTAAATAACGATAATTAAAAATGACGGACTGACGTGCAAAAGGCTAATGAAAGTAAAGCGTAGGCGATAAAATCACGGTTTTAGATGACTGCTGACATTATGCGTTCAAATCACGCGTTTGGACAGCAATGTAAAAATATTATACATGCACGTATACATTATATAAATGTAATTCTACTTTCAGAAATTATTTTAATGGTGCAACTTAGTTAGCATCCTACAGTGTATACACGCACTCTTGATAAATAGAGCACTTTGTAAAATCATAATTGGTTTTTATGCATGTATACTTGTCGCAAATACATGTACATTTACATGTGTTTGTACACAAATGTAGTCTGATAAAGGTTTTATAAAACTCATTCAAAAAAAGTGCGTTGTAGCACCTTATATATTTTATGTGTACATGTACAAGAATATCCTCTCTAAAAGCATAAAATGTGCCAGTCCCGACTTAATCGACCCATGTACATGTATATATAACGCGTGTGAAAGCATATTCTGCCTAAAAGCATATTTTTCACTTTTCCCAAAAATTTGCTTTTAAACAGAGTTTAGCAATATGTATATGCATATACATTAACAGTGAAACATTCGAAAGGTGACCACCCTAAAAATGGCCAAATTTTGTCACTATGTGACATGTATAAAATCTACAGGTGGTCAATACAGAGAATCTTTATAAAGGAAAACACCTGCAAATCTAAACTTTTCTTGAAGCTATGCAATACAGTATATTCCTACATGTTCATAACAGGAACATATAACACCTTATTCTCACCGACGTTGATGTAAATTCACTGATGTGGATCAAGCAAAACTTTTGCGTGTTAATTCACACCTCCAAACTCAGTTAAACTGGTCACGTGACCATAGTATACAGGGCGCCCTAAAAGTTGAACACCATTTCAGTGTAAATTTCAAGATGGAGGACAACATACATCCTATAAAAGGGCAAGCCACTTTGAAACAAGGTGCAGTCGACAGAAAGCTTGATCCACATCAATTGGAGCAGAAAACTTGATTGGATTTGCGCAACTCGATCAAGACTTGATATACATCAGTGCGCTTAATTTGGTCGGTGTGAAGAAGGTGTAACAAACAGGAACATTATACAAAAATTTATCCCCTATGTCATTACATTCTTTTTTAAGTTGAATTTAAAATAATTCAACTAGATTTTATTCCATTGTACAGTGTGCATGTATATGGTGGATTTTGAACTTAAAATAGAACGTTATTATTTAGCTTTCTATTCTCTGCATGTATACAAGCTATCCATATTTTTTTTACAAATGAACGAGTAAATCTGAAATTAATTTTATTTTTTATTTAAAAAAATTCTACTCTTCGAAAAATATTAACATTACATGTACAAGTATGCCTTGCAGGGTGTTTATTTTCTCTTAAATCGCCTTGTCTTTCACGAAAATCTTTATTCGTTGATTACTGTTATTATCCATGTGGTAAAAAAACAAAAAACTTTCGCAATCATTCATACATGCTTTGTCGCAAACGAGTTGTGCATCCAATAACTCTTTCTGGATTTTCAACGGAGGTGGCTGGTGGCAGCATTTAATAGTCTTCAAAATGGACTTAAAATAGACTGCCATAATACCTCTTACACCAGTAAATTTACTCGTGACAGGACCAAAGCCGAGCTTCTGGCGAGAGTCGCTTAGGGCAGGGGATTTTCCCATGGTGATGTTCCCTATACCTCCCCCCTGCAGCCTGCATGCTGTATACACGAGAGGCTTAATAATTAACTTCATGCGTGGTTATTTGCGAAATCTCCCCGCTCACGTGTCAATGCTTATTTTCCGACCATTGTTCGCGTCCCTTGCCTCATACTTCACGGACTTAGATGTTTAAGGTCGATCTTTTTTATCCCGTCTAGGGCGATTTTTTAGGGGTGAAGCGGCGAAAGAAAAGAAGGTGGACGCGTCTAGCCTTAATAGCTACTTAAGATGACTGCGGGGCTCCCATCTGGAAAGTTTTTCAGGATTGATTTTTTTTCACCCAGACCACAAGAGGTTTCGTTTTTAATCACAAATTATTCAACCGGCAACAATTGGCTTTATAACGCATTAATCTTTGCCTCATCAAAGTGATCATTTGGCATTCAGATCACCTAGTACCACACAGGTGAGGGATTCTCCCTACCGACATATGCAAGGTTGGCTTAGTGGTTATGCTTAGCTCCTTGAGTTCGGGAGACCTGGGTTCGAACCCTGGTCGGCTATCCTGGTTGTGGTTTTTCGTGGTTTCCCACAACCTCCCTTAATCGTCCATATAGGCGCATACAGGCGAATGCCGAGATAGTTCCCCAAAAAGCGGCCACGACCGAATAAAGTCCACCTAAAAAAAACCTGGCACTTTGCCCCCTGCCACATGGCATACTACATGCTGACTGCAGGGTAAGGAATTGAATTACCGACAAGGTTGGCTTAGTGGCTATATGCGTAGCTCCTTGATTTCGGGAGACCCGGGTTCAAACCCCGGTCGGCT
>JAQGCC010006264.1:0-10463 GCA_034698905.1 Xestoiulus laeticollis
TTTCCCAACCAATTGACCAAACCTAATTGCGAGTCAGTCTCGTCATTAATGGGCAACAATCAAAGCTACAACTATAGTAATGTGCCCTGGCGCTATCCAATGGTGATATCAAACGTGACCTTTAGAATCATCTTCAAGGTCATCTAATTTGTAACCTGTAAACGGTTATTGATAGAACAAAACGTTCAATAGGAAAAATGTAGGGCATGGCCAAATTATTTAAAATGCATTGTAAAACGTACGATAATAATAGCTGTGTAAGAGGAGATTTCACTTTATTTCACAAATTAATATGAATATGTAGAAGCATTTGCTTCTAAAGCCGATAAAAACATTAATAAATGATTGCGTAGAAGATTTAACTTTCGTAGTATTAAAGAAAACAAACTTCGCCCCCTATTGAAAGCACCTTGCAATACAAGTAAGCATTGCTGTGAGCAACATTAGGGGCACGTTGCCATTTTCTATGGGAAATTTCCTCTTACATAGCTATTGTTATCGTACGTTTTACAATGCATCATGACTAGTTTGACCATGCCCTACATTTTTCTAACTGGACGTTTTGTTCTATTATTAACCATTTAAAGGTTTCAAATTAGAATACCTTGAAGATCACTTTTGTCATCACCATTGGATAGCGCCAGGGCACATTACTATATACACTCCCAATATCAGACTGTTTATATCAGCCATTCTTTGAAGCAAAATCGATAAGATACAGACTTTTCTTCCACACTGTATTTGGCATAAATATGACGACATTGAATAATACAATAATATAGGTTAACTTTGTTGAGAAACTATGAAATGTTTAAAAGAATAGCTCATATGAATGATACCCTTGAAGTTAATGATTGTACATCGACATCGAAAGCATACCCGTCTTGCATAAGTCAACAATAATTACCAATAACCGTTCAAAATAAACATTTTCAAAGTTTTCCTTGACATAAAATAGGGCATATATTTAGAAGTCACGGATTTCTTATCAAATGAAAGCTGGATGAAATATGTGAATGATTTCTGCAGGGTCGAAAACAAACTTGTTTGGACAGATGCTTATCTTTAACACTACATCACCTATAGCTACCTATCTACATGTATGCACTGTATGCCAAAAAAACGTTGTCTTGCGAAAGTGGTACCAAATCTGTACAAAACGTTGTATTTCGCCACTAGTGAAAAGAATAATGGAGAACTTAAGTGTTACGCATGTACCTATTATGGTTAAGTTCAACCACAAATATGAATATAAATCAATTGCAAAGGCGGATACAAGAAAATTAAATTGACTGTTATTGCCCCCCGTTAAAACCGGTGTACCTTCATGCAAAAGAAAGATATTTTGACAAAATATTACTGTTATCATTTGTAGCCTAGTTTTTAAGGATTTACCTGCGATTAAGGCTTTAAACCTTTGCAGAAATTTGACTACAAGTTTGTCATTATCAGGTCTAGTTTTAAATATTTTATTTAAATATCTGAACTGTTGTTACTGTATATGCAGAATCAAATTGACAAATAGTTCGATTGAAAAAAAATCGTAAAAATTTATATAATCCAAATGTTTACAATTTGTGTAAATTATTTCAAAAAATCAACATTTCTACTGGGTATACTCATATAAGCTTATAAGCACATTTTTATGTTTTTCAGAATTTTTACTAAACCTTCATTATTAACTGGACTAGTAATTATTTCTTGAAAGGGACACTGAACAATAGAACATTAATAAACATGTATTAGTATGCTCTGCAAATAAAAATCACAATCACAATTAAAGAATTCGGCTATATAATTTAAAAATATCCCAAATTCGGGAAGAAATACTTCAAAATTAAGTAATAACGTTTTTAAGAATAATCTACATAACATCTATGCATACAACATGTGAATATTGCATTGTGAATTAAAAGGTAATTTTACTTTAATTTTTTTAATATTTAGTGCCAATCCACTTCTTAATAGTCAGCATACATAACTATAAGTATACATTAATTACTGTATTTTAACCCTATAATATATTTTTATAAAATATTTTAACCATATATTCTAAAAAATTTCCATAATGACAACATGGGAGTTAAAGGGTTATATAAAAATTTTATGCAATCGTTGTAACAATGGACCACCCAGTATACATTGCAATTGTTGTAAATGTTAATTGTCCTTTACAACAATTTGTTGGAAAAATTTAACAGCTGTCTTTGATGAACAAAAATTTATTTTTGAACGTCAGTATATAGTTTTACTTATATACATGTATGTTACTTGACACATAAGTTGTATGGTACACTAGTGCACTGTCAATGGTTTTGGTCAAGGTTCTTTTTCCTCCTAATTCCAGTTCTGATTTGATAAATTCGCCCTAATAGGACCCCATTCGTAATTTGTTCAACTTGAATTTTTGCCAACGACAAAAAAATCGTTGCGTCAACCTTTTAAGGTAGATTGCGATCCTCGAGAACACATACGAAGTTTTCGATAAGGATTACTGGCCGAGTTGTCCGAATGTCAACTTGACCACTGTGATCGTACTAAATACATGACAAACGATTTAAGGAATCGACTCGATTGGACTTAACGGATAGCAAAATAAACTCATCTTAATGCGTGCGCACCCACTCAAATTAAGCTCTCTGAGATTCATCCAAAATAAAACTTTTTTGGTGGGGTAAAAAGTGGTTTTCTTTTATGTAGTAATTTGCAGCTAAGCTTCTTGACACTTGAACTTCTCCAATAGTTTCAAAAGATCCAGATTTATTTTATTACTAATGCGCAATTCAAACGCCATTGCTACGTGTTATAGCCATGAGCCTTAGCTTTCTTGGATCTTTTACAGAAAAAAAAATACTTCAAAAACTCCTGTAGAAAAAGTTGGATTCTACACGATGTGAAAAGATTGCAGTTAACGAAAATTATATACATGTAATTTTAAATGCCATACCCCTAAATAAACGCTTATGCAAAAAGTAAATCAACCTTGAGCATTCAAATGCTAAGTAATACTAATCCATGGAACCTGGAAATGTAAGGGAAATTGGATGGTCTTGAATTGGTTAGGGAAATTCAGCATATACATGTACATGTATATATTCATATACTGTATCATGGAGAAATTACATTTGCTTTCGCATCGCGGCACTTCAGTTATTACAAACGTCAAGAGAGCATTTAGAAATGGGGAAAATCCCATTTCAGCTCCTTTAAGATCAGTTTATGTGAATAAAACTTGAATCTTTGCTTTTACCCCTGAAATGTTTCATAATCTTAGTGATATTTTGGAATTTTCAGTCGTCAGGATAATCGGGAATATTTGTAAAACTGGAAAAATATATGTTAAAAATTTCATTTCTGGGGGTAACCTATACAGTATACATGAATGTTATTGCCATTGTTCCAGTTTACAATCGGATATTTTTTCTAGATTACAACGTTAAATTTTGTAGCTTAAATTTTCATGATTTACAAAGAAACAACTACGTTGATCATATTACTCTATTGTCAGTGACAATAGTCGCAAATTATCGATGATAAAAGAAGATGCTTTCATTGGTAATATACCTAATGGGAAAAAAATTAATTGCCTAAAATAGGAAAAGAGCAAAAACATGTTTAATTATCCAGAGCTTCATGCACTTTATTTTAAAGGATGGAGGAAAAACGTAATTTTAATTACCGAAAGCTACAAATAAAACTCATTTTACTTGTATCCCTCTAGTCTTCTAGAAAATGGCAAGTATTAAACACGCTTAATATTATTTCTAATTAAATTATGGTGTTGAAATTTGCTTATCGCGTATATTATCTTTATTGATCGTCTTCCATTAAATTGCTTAAAGAGAGAGAAGAAACTTCTCTAAGTTGTTTAATTGTTTGGGTTTTATTTTACGGTAGATGACAATTCGACGTTCTTTTTTTGTCTTCTTTAATTAAACTCGAGTGTAAGGCAAAGAGCCTTCCTAAAATGGCTTCACAAAATGCCTCCAAAAACCATTATTACCTCCGCCCCTGTATCTGACTAATGATGCGTTTCTTCAAATAGTCAGCACATTTTATATTGAAAAATTCTTAATTATACGAAATGACTCGCGCGTTTCGCATTTCATGATACTCATCTTAAATGAAAAAAGAATCTTGGTCGATATCAGCCTATTTTAAGCCCTATGCATGGCTAATTACATGTCCCCCACTCCACTCTATACCACACAAAAAAACAGAAAAATCGAATTTTACGAAAACAAATTTTTAAATGTGTGTTATTATATAAATGTAGGTCTGAATATGAAAATGTTATCACGAACTAACGATAAGAAGTAAGCCAACAAAGATGTAAATGAGTTCTTAAGCATCATATATTTCCATGTTAAAATTAAAATTTAAAAATTTAAAATCAATGTTTTTTTTTTGTTATAATTTATTGTAATTGTTAATGGATGCACATTTAAGTACAATTCATTTAAAATTTAAATTAATTTTTTTTTCGCGTATTAGAATCGATTGAGATTTGGAATCAAAATAGCATGGGACAATAAGCGGAGTCCACTGTATTAAGTTATTAAAAAAAGTTTTGAATGAATTTATTTACTCGATGGTTTGATTTTGTTTTTGCATACAACAGCAATTTTGCATATGTGCACGAGTAATTTGCTGCACATGTACATGTACATGCTCAATTTGGATGCCATTTTGCAACCAAATAATCCGTTTACGTGTTGTCACTCTGTCCTAGAGAATACTGCACTAAAATTATAGAGGCAATATTAAGGTTTTAATGAGAGCTGTGAAGTTATCCAATTTAAGTATCAAAAAATCTGGGACACAATGCGTTTGTTTTATTGCAAATAAAAGAATGATGATTACATCTCGAAGTTTATCTATGTTCTTTACAGCATCTTAAATAACTCGAACATCTGCTTCCATGTAGTTGTATTTCAGTCTTATATTGGCTAAGCATTAGTTTGCATATCTCGGTGGGCCATTCGGTGCGCCATAAATTTTAGTGTGAAATACAAGACCGATTTATAGGCATTTTTCATCGGAAAAGCAATTATAATCCCTGTCTTTTTATTTCCGCAGATTTATTTGAGAGAGTGGCATTTTATACAATAGAAACAAAAGAAAAGCTCCCTGAAATCTAGGGAACTGATTTTTTTTATTCTGTATGGATTGATGCGTTGCATTCAACCAAAGTAAATTAACACAATTTAACCCGTTTTATTTTTGAGTTATTTTTTGTTTGCAAATTTAAATTGTACTTGTGCTGCTTTTCAATATAAGTTTGAAAATTCACATATAGGAAACTGGTTAGGTGGCAATTCATTGAAGCTTTAACTTCTGTTTAGCACCCCCTAGTGGCGAATGAGTCTTTAATATTGCATTTCCAACAATTAGGCGTAAAAGCAAAAAGGCATTAAGATTGTCTACTGTATTTGGAGAAAAAATATTTATTGGAAAACAAAACCATAGATAAATAATTTAAAACTGCAGATCCATACAGTACATCGATTGTAATTTCGATCTTTGTAATGTTTTAAATTTTGTAACCAATGGATAAAATTTTTAATGTTTGTTTAAATAAGTGCAAAATTTATCCAATTGAAAATATACTAATTTTTCTATTTGTGTAAAGGAGATTATAGTTTGTAATTTCACTCGCCAATTTAAATTGTGTACGTTGATAATGTCAGAGATAGGTACTGCACAGCCTTAGAAAAAAATGTGGTACATGCTGGAAATGTGTTCATTAAAATTAAGAAAAAACATACAATTTACAAATGATTGTATACGTTGGTTCAAAAATACTCGTATACATATTTGATACTTTTCCATTTCTCCTTTGGCTTTTATCACTGCATGCAGCATGCATGAGGCATCATCCCAAATGTCGTAAATAAAAACAATATTTAACAGATGACAACATGTTGGCTTAGGTTGTTAAATTCAATTCTCCGTAGGAAGAGTAACAATGTATTAAACTTATTATTTGGAAAAACAATCATTTTTTTTTCTTCTTGATTTATGGATTATTTTGAGGATACATGACTAACCAGTCTGGTTGCATGCAGAAAAGTAACACTACAAATTTATAGACTGTATACTTGTATAGCATGAAATAAGCTAATCAGGCTGAGACTTAAAAGGCTCACTTCCCCTCCCCTGCTATAAAAGCAATCCATGTATTTGAATTGTCCAAATAAGCTTATATAGAAAGTTCTATGCAAAATATTGCTACATTTAACTATTCATTGCAAATAGATATAAGCTAGCGCTGACATATTTTATGTAATATTTATTGGTAATCCAAACTATATAATGTATATACAGCAATTCTGTCAACGAATTAAGTCTGTTAATTCTTAAGAAATTCATAATAAAATCAGCCGTCTTATGACAGCTTAATTCTAGTTTACGCTACTAAATACCTGAAGAAAGATCCGACTAGCTCGAAAAACTTGCCCATAGAAGATGTTCTATTATACGTTAGAACTTCGAGGAAATGCGAAAAAAAAAAATCTGACGTGAATTATTGTTTCAAAGATAGCCTCAAATCTTTAGAGAGTATGCGATTCCGTGTATTATGCGATAATGGAGTGGAAATGAAAGGATACTGAAAAAGTAAGGCATATAATGTGATTCAAGTAGAGATGTAGTGGCGATACCATAATGTGTATCGAGGGAAAAGAGAATTAGGTCTCAAGGAAAAAAATATAAAACGTGTATTGTAGCTAGTTCATGATAATATTTTAAGAGATACGTCATTTCCAAAGACAGTGTAAGACAGTAATTTCCATGTCAACAAATGCAACGTATACATGTATGCCGTACATTGCCATCTTTAATTGGAGTAATATCAAATTTAAATTGTTTTGAAAATATCTGAAAAAATAACAACTGCATGGTTATTCAAATTAACCAAGCTATTCAACTGACTATTCAAAGCAAATGGATTTACAAGCTGTGTCATCCAGAAATTGAAATGAAATTATATGAAATAGAACCTTTTTTATTTGACTTATAAGTATCATCGCAAATGCAATTAGTAATATATGACTAGAAGTTCAAAATGCCATCACCATGATTCTTTTCAGAAAATAAAATATAATTTTAAGGTTGCTGGATTACAGAACTAATGGCGATGTAGTTTCAAAACGATTGGAATTGTTTCATTTAATAGCTTGCTGTATCCATCAAAGCAAGCACCAAAAGATAGGCAAATTTATTTGGTTTTTTGCTTTTGGTATCAAGGGTATAAGATAAACGTCAAATAACTTCTATCATGAACTGCCATCAATGATCTATTTAAATGGAATTCCTGAAATAGCAAAACAGATTACTCACATTAAAAGCTGTTTCACCATCCATTGCACTGTAATTTGTTTTCTACAATCGTTTAAAACTACTATTGTAGGATAATAGTCGTTCAAAAAAATCTGTTCTGTAGAAGTCTCTAAAGGGTTGGCTCAATAAATGTAGTAGAGGGATGAAAACCAAGGAAATTTAGCAATCGTTTTCTAGAAGCTTTTCAAATTCATATATTTTTTTAACATTTGTATATAGTTAAATGTTATACAAGTTGCATGGTTCGACCATGGTAAGAGTGAAGGTACAGGGTGTGGTACAATTTTGTATTACTCAGAATTACATTATATACATTAAACCGCTCGTATATGATCTCCTGCACTTCAGTTGGTATCTTTTAATCATTTATTTTTATTTAATTTTAATTCTTAAGTGAAAGTCATTTTACCGACTTCTCAGATGCTTAATTGTTAATGAAATATTTTAATACCATCATACGTCGGTTCCACCAATTTAATTAATTACTCCTCTACTTTACTATTAATTAGTGCACTTCCGTTATATGATTATAACGTGATTCAAATTTTACTATACCACTATGAAATCCTAGATTAAAGTCGCTTTACGAAATCCGATTATAAGTATAGGCAATAAAATTAACTTAATTTTATCTATTTTAATGTTTAACTAGTGAGTGGTTTAAATTTTAGTTTTTTGAAGTTTGAGATAAAACTAAAGGTTACTTAATTTACAAATGCTTCAGTAGTTTACTTTTTCAATAAAACTACAATTTTTAGATTGCGTGCTTCTTATTTAATAAAGTAATTACTTGCGACAATCGCAAGTAGAACGAATGTGACAATTTGGTGATGGTTATCTAGTGGTTGAAATTTTATTAGCCCAAATTCTTTTTTAAAAAAAAATCCTGTTCGCAGTTTTTAAGAGCATAATATATATATAACAGATACCTTCAAATTCACTAAATTATATATGTGGCTATCATTGCATTCAGCTTCTATGCCATATGAATGTCATACTTTTCGGTTTATATCAGTATAGTTAACAAGTTGATGAGTCGTTAGTTATATGTTTGAATCCCATCAGTAAAAGGCCAGAAAAATCATTATTTTGTTTCTATCAGCAACCAGTTTTGACAATTGGTTGACCAATAGTTATTAAAGTATATAGTAGCATGCACAATAAAAGACACGTATACAGTAGACTTTTTTATACGATAATGTTATGATAGATGTATTCCAGCCACATAAGGCTGTTCATTGACTTCATTCACCCATATTTTTAATATGCAAAGCAAGAATACCGTTGGTTTATAGGGCCAGTGTTTTATCCAAAATAGTAATACTTATCCCATTTGGTGGATAATTTATTCTACTAACGATTATTGGATACAGGTTGATCTTTGACCCATGAATTGATTATTCCATATCACCAATACCATTAAAAGGCGGAGTTCAGGCTTCTGCTTTGCGCCAATTTATTTTCTCGTTTTGACACGAGATTCTCGCATCCCTAACGTCTTTGCCATCTGGCCTTTAATTTCGCCGGACGTGACAAAACGAGCAGTGTAAATGACGAGGTCTAGCTATTGAATTTTCTTTTGTGCAAGACGCAATTTCATCCATTGCTTTGCAAGATATATTTCAATGGGCTGCGAAAAATCTTTTTTTCTCATAATGGATGTAGGCGGTGCAGCGTGGACAGGGCCCAGGGGTCAAATGTCATTCTTTACTTTGAAATAGAATGAAAATGCATGACCATGGTGTAGATGATTGAAGCACCGTGATTCGTACTTCTATAGAAAAGTAATCAAAACCAAGATAATACACAGAATTCTATCTACTTTAATTTACAGAATTCATCTACCAATTTAAAACCGTCATTTTTATTAGTACCAAATGACAAATAACAGAATATATTATTATAATAAATTATTTGTACTCAATTGACTTGAGTTAGATATTTTAATAACTCATCTCATGAAATATACCATATGCCATTAAGTCTCCATATCACCACATGTGCACCATTTTGGTGGGTTCCCTACCAACCTAAAGTAGGGCGTTCATTAATTGGCTTGAGAGGCCCCCTATACTTTGCAGCAAATGGCACTACATGCAAATTAATAGGATCGCCTCGTTCAACTTACCATATGCCACAAAGTCGCCCTATTGCCACATGCTCGCCATATTGATATAGGCATCCTGCTAAGACTGCTATTAAAAAAATAGCGAGCAAATGCAAGGATGATGCTATATGGTGGAAAATTCTTCTTCTGATACCCAAACCAGAAAGTCTTGTATGGCTACAAAAATACTGCATTTTTATCAATTTTTATTTTTGTATTATAACAAGTAGTTTTTTTTTTAAAGTATGTATCAAAATTTCCCTCATAGCAATACATGCAATTCAGTTCCCCCTTAAAATAAAATGGTGTTAGTAGAACATGAACAGATTATGTATAATGTTATTTGAAGTAGGCCTACAAATGCTCAGAATGGAGATTCTATGTTTTTTTACCACAATTTACATGCAAATTCATAAGTGATTTTTCACCATGGTTTGCTTTGAATTTATCTATCAGCAATTCGGTGCGCGTTTTTGCAGTTATGTAAATTTTCGACGAATCATGTAACATCTGGTAAAATCATGCCTTTATCTTTTGCTTCGATATGAACAATTGTTTGAAAAAATAAATAAATGCAGACTTTTAAGCGTGCCTTGAAGTTTTAAAACTAGATCATCATTGACGTCATTCTC
Organism: Xestoiulus laeticollis; assembly: GCA_034698905.1. Taxonomy (NCBI): domain Eukaryota; kingdom Metazoa; phylum Arthropoda; class Diplopoda; order Julida; family Julidae; genus Xestoiulus; species Xestoiulus laeticollis. The sequence continues at coordinate 10,081 of JAQGCC010006264.1, forward strand.
TTTTTGTGGCCTTCATGGCTTAATTAAGAAGCCATATCCATACATGTATATGCAGCAGCTCCTTGTCTTCTGATCAAATTAGTCATTTCGCAGCACCATTGTTAAAACCACGAACAAAGAAGCAGGGAATTTGAATTTGCTAAAATATACAACTTTTCTGATAAATGTGAAAGTCAGAGTTCCAATTATGTGCATGCGTACCCCTCATGCAAACGGAAGTTACTTTTACGAGTGCCATATTGTTAGTAATGACGCATCTCTGCCTTTGGATTGCGTCACTTAATGACCATGCATTCAATGGTGAAGCTATAGTTGTAGCTTTGATTGTTGCCCATTAATGACGAGACTGACTCGCAATTAGGTTTGGTCAATTGGTTGGGAAA
>JAQGCC010006265.1:0-10462 GCA_034698905.1 Xestoiulus laeticollis
CGGCGTCTCCTATTAATCCCTATTTATCCCTAGCGTATATCCCTATAGCGTGGCGGTGAATTAACCGATAAGAACCGTCTAATACTACCTCGCAGAGACGGAAGCGACAACTGGAAATTGCACTTCTGTTAAACAACATGGAATTTTATTTCGTGTGGTATTAACATTGTTGGAACTGAGAAAAGACGCTAGTGTGAGTTAAATAGACATCCAGATTTAACGTCACACATTAGCCTCCTGGTTCGCCTCCACAATTAATATCTAAATTATGGATAAAGAGGTTACTGTAGAGATCTCGCCAGTTAACGATGTGAGCGAAGGCGAGGATGACTTTGTCTCGCCCACTTTAGGCTTGGAGATTATCCAGGAGGAGCGATCGCCAACCCTCCAAAGGCCTTCACCCACAAATACCCACCTAAAAACAAATAATAAAATTCACTTCCCACCTTCAAGTCAATTAACCTTTATTTCTAACATTTCTTTCCAATACGTTTCGGTTTTTTTCTCATTATGAACTTAAATGGTCCAAACCTGTACAGCTGATCATAGAGAGTAGCCCACCCATCTTAAGTAAACAACATAATTGTAAGAGGTCTTATTAAGTATTGACTGTAAACATGTTGATCGGAGATCAAAATAGTTTATTTGACCAGCGTCTTACATCAAATGAAAAAAGAAAAAAAATGATGTAAGCGTTCTTATAAAGACCTTCATGTATAAAGCATATTAAGGATTCATTTGTGAAAATAGGGTCGTTGATTAGGACTTCAGAATCGAATTCCATCAATGGCAATTAATTGCTTCGGTGATGAACCAATTTGCGGCTTGTTTTGTTCCCCACCAAAATCCATTAGCAATTTGAATGAGCATCTACAATGGCGCTTCCATTCCGATGCTATACTGTATAGTGGGGGGGGGGGTCGTCGTTTGATAAGGCTTTATTTGCCAACGTTATATTAAAGCCCCATTTGGATAAAGCAATCAAATCTCTTTGGAATTCTAATTATTCGTTGTTAATTTTTCTGTTTCATTATCAATCGGTTGAATGCTTTTTGAAAGAGGTTGTAGCCGCGAGTTCACATCGTAATTTCGTTGGCTTTTATCAGGCTGGAAGGTCACTGATTGGTCGACCGTGGTGCCTTTGCTAATTTCTCCCAATTAGGCAAATTATCGCAGCCGTCGACTAGTGTTTACATATATTATTAGGTGGGTCTTGTTCATCGAGGGGGATTTAACAAAGGCTTCTGGCTCCAAAGCCAAGCAACTGACGTAGGAATGCTTGGATGAATAACAGTGCACCGGCCTTTTACTCTATATGTATATTCATGGGCTAGATTGATACATTTAGGGGATGGATATAACGTTAATGCCTGCATCGTCGTCCTTAATTTAAGTCTATTTTGGTCATAAAACTGGTCGCCCTGAATGGAAGCCATTCATCGGGTCATGCATAATGGGCTGAAATCTTGGATGGCATTTGCTCTTGTTTTGTTAGTTCGATATAAGTTTTAATTTTGCGTCAAAACAGAGATGTTTATTGTAAAAAATTTTTTATTAGTGTCCAATAATGCAGGATTGATATTTGGTATGCATGTTTTTAATTCTATAGCCGTGCATTATGCCTTGTCCACATCAAGGAAACAGTTTCATGAAACACGAAACTTGAAACATTTCATGACATTTCGATACCTATCTGGCGCAGCTTGTTTCGTGAAACAAGGTGTCCAAACCAATGCAACACCGTTGAAACATTTCATAAAACAGTTTCAAGTTTCATGTTTCATGGAAATGTTTCTTTGGTGCGGACTAGGCTTTATGCTCTTTCAGGATCTCCTGCTGACTTGTAAGTATGCTGATGTTTGTTGAAAATGCCCATACCTCATCCTATAGTAAATAATCTTATTGTACGAGACTCATTTCTAATGGAATTATGAAACATTGCTATCCTAATTGAAAATTGTCGTGTTGAATATGTTCTTATTAAATGTACAATGAGATCTCGTACATCAAAATTTGTTATTATGGACTCATTTCATATTAGTATCAATATATTCTTAGACCTATTTTCTTTATGAAACGTACCATTGAAGTTTTTCACTTGGGGCTGGGATAGTAAATCGGTGGTCCCCCCAAATACAAATGGGTGCTAGAATGGAATTTGAGACATTTTAGGAAGGTATATCCAAAAATGTCGAGTGTTATTTACTGCCCATGTACAAGGGACATATAGATTGTAATTTGAAGCGTCTGCTTTTATCTTGACACCTGCTTGGAGAACCTAATGTATAAAACCACTTTTAGGATGATATAGCCTATACGTTATGGTGTCGAACTCCTATCAAACTTTTCATCACCAAATAAAATGCAAATTTATGATGTTTACAAAAGTTAAAATAGTCATCTCTGTTTTTGATATTAATTCGTGGATAGTTAACATGTGTTTTGATTTAGTGTACTGTAAGCAATCCAGCATAATTCTACGTTTAATAGTAGACTACTTATTTCAAGTATGAAAGCTATAGCATAATTCTGCCATTGATATTCCATTTTTTTAAATGCTAGCCTTAAACCAACTTCATGGACTCATGAAAGTTGTCATTACAGCTTATAATAACGTGTACACGTTATGCATACATAGGTCTAAGCCGATGTTGTCTATATTTGAATTATGTATGCTGCACGCTTTCAAATCAGCCTAATTATTAAACTATCCTCTTGAGATAGCTTCTGCCCATTCGTTGAGAAGCTGCAAATTGCGAAAATTCCTATCAAGCCCAATGCATATAATTACAAGTTAAAGGCACACAAACCTCCGCCAAGAACGCGCATTATATCGGATTATAAAAGTTAGAGCTTTACCTCTATTGATTATAATAATAAAAAGTAGATCCATAAGGGAACTGCATGAATTCGCTCGGGGGCTAATTTTGCATTCATGCTAATATGCTAATTAGCATATTGCGAAGAGGAAGAATAGCCCGCAACTGCAAGACTCTGTAAACACGACTTATTCAAACAACGAATTAATTTTCTCCTGCATTTTCTACGTTTCTGACAAACAAATAAAAAAAATAACAATTTCATCTAGTGGATAGATGGAAAAGTACACAGAAATGTTGCCTCGCACAAAGCGAGTCGGAAGTCTTAGCAAATTCAAATGAAGCCGGTAAATGACGAAATAGTCCAAAAAAATCTTTCTTTAATCAACTTTAAACAAACGGGAACGTTGTTGTGCTCTTTCAATTGGATCAGGTTGAAGAGGACAGAATATTTTTATTTTGGTTAATAAAAAAAAACAGCTTTCACTATTTAAAAAAAGATGGATTTGCGCATGTGCATATCTTTTCTGCGTGATTAAACCAGCAAAAGGCTTGAATGTGAAATCTAAACATAAATTGTAAAAAATCTGTATGTTATAACTTGCAAAATCCGAATTTGACAACATTTTGTCGTCTTGCGTAAGATGCATCAAAAACGGCCCTTGGAATTTTAAACCGCCATGGCCATTTTGGAATCCAGTAAAACCTGCTAAATGTGACCTACCAAAATGGCAAAGTTGGTCACTATATAGAGAATGGCAATTAAATACAAAAAATAATCAATTTTACCCTGTTTCCTCATCATAGATCCATTTGCATTGTCATCTTTAGAAACATTTCAGGTATTCCAATTTTCTTTAATGTTAATTTGTTCACACAGCGCTTCAAAAGCTCAATTTTATCCTTTAAACGAAGTTCTATGTATACATTATTTTTGATAAAAATGGGTGCCATTTTTAGAATTATTTTCATACATATTTTAGAATGAAAGGAAGGACTAAGAGAATTATTCATACACTTTACATGAAAAATGTATAAGAGTCCATGGGCTATTTGCTTTAATGTGATTGGCTGGGTAGTAGGATACATGTATGAACTAAAGTTAAAATAGGTAGCACGACGACTCGTATGTCACTCTACTTTAGGGAATTTCCCATTTTCCCCATAAATGTAATGGGATTTTCTCTTCTAATTGTCTTGAAATTCTTATTTCAGATTGAACATGGTCACTTTATGAGGTGCATTGTTAGTGGAAAAGTTGCGAAAGAGATGGCACACCAGGATAGTCATTATACATGTACAGAGAATTTATATAAAGGAAAACATGCACTAAAACAAATGTATGAAAAGTGGTCATTATACAGAGTTGGCCACTTTACCAGGTTTATTTCTCATACTGAAAAATAATAATAGCACAGTATGGATAAAAGTTTCATTTTTTTATACAAATAAATAGCAATGACTGAAAAATATTTATGAAAACGTAATCGACATAAAAAGTATACTTTTGTAACATCCTTGTCTTCTTACCCTTCAAGAGTTCGAGACCATCGTATTTCCGAAATTGAACTTAAAACATATAAGGCATATTTCCCCTCAAATGGGCATACATAACTCTAAATTTAGCCTTTTAAAAATTAGAATTTCTGTTTTTGGACTGGATGCACGGAGAAAAAAAAAAGTGCATAAATTTCAGGGCTACACCAAGTTATGAATTCATATTCTTCTTGAGCTCACCCTACTAGATTCTTGTGGCCACATCTATCATTTCACAAGCATGTTTTATTCACTGTTTCACCAAACAAAGGTCCCATTTATTTCCGGCCTGAATTTTTCTCCCAGCTCATAAAAATGCTAAAAAAGTGCAAGAAAAAAAAAGACTACCGATATGCCATTTCTGATTTGCTTTTCCACATGCCATAAGTCGACCTGACAGTTTTTTGTAGGATATCGTGAGGCTTTTAGGGGCTTTTATGAGTTGTTGAAAAAAAGAAAAGGAATGCAGTGTGCTCTTGTCTATCGCCACTGTTTACTTAAACCTATTGGTTTTAAATGAATTTGCGCACGAAATGTACATTTTTAGAGATGTTAGAACTATGACATTCTCCATATATGGGGCTAAAATTTTGTTCAATGAACATGTACATTCGAGTGCAAAGCAAAAAGTGTCCTTAATAAGCAAATGCATCATTTCCATTTCATTATAGTTTAAGTTGGTTTTCTGCATATACACTGAAGGTTCTTATAATTGTTGGACCTTTAAAGGTAAATTAAACCTTAACTGATTTTTGTGCAATTGAAGTTTTAAAACGCCTTTAGTTTTCCAAGTTAATGCAAGAGTTTCAATGACATACAGTGTAAAAAGATAAAGAATGGGAAGGTATGTTTTTTTCTGTTTTGTAAGACGACAGTTTTTAATGCGATTTTTAACGTGCTGCTGCGATCAAAGGTCAACTCAACAGATGTGCACCCTAAAAGTTGAGAAAAAAGACTGAAAAAAGACATTTCCGAAGGTTTTAGGGGTTTTGAGTTATGTGGAAATCCATATCTTATGGTGGGCTGGTTTACATGGTAAATATATGAAAAATAGCCAACCCCGAAATATGCCTCACCCCACCAAACAGAAATTTCAGTTGTGTCATATTATGTCAAAAATAACTTTTTTTGACAAAAGTGTGAAACGTTGGGCCCCCAGGCTAGCGACATCGCTGAATGCCTTTGGGATAAGGCATATATGTACATGTGTACTTGGTTCAAGCATTTGCATCAAAAGGTCGCCACTGCCATGTGGTGGTCCAATTTTACTTTTCAAGGTTCAGTCTGCATCACGTGGGTATTCATATACCTGTCACCACCCCTGGTTATTTCATTAAAATTGAAACAAAACGCTTTTTTGGGCATGTGGGTTACATAAATTTAAACCTTATACATATAGTATTCGGTTTACAAAAAAATGAACTTGATTTCGAGAAAGTTTGTGTGTGACATACAAAATTATCCAGAATTTGAATTATTGCTTTAGTTGATTGTTAGATCATCTCGTAATTTACAGTTGGTTTTACATTATCAAAATTATATTTTTATATTTCACTATTTTTTATAAAAAAAGTTTTAAATTTCTTTTTTTTAAACTTGTATTTCTGTGTACATGCACGTATGTTATTATTGTTATATGCATGTAAGTTCTATTTTTCGGATATAATGATCTGATTTATTAGGTCCCTGTACATGTAAATGAAAACCTGGTTCATTTTTGGAGTTTTAAACAAAGATCTTTCGATAATTTAATTTCAAGCAAGAAACTGAAGCAAAGTTGATTGATAAGTTGTCTAAAATTTGATAATATTAGTTGGCATCAGCTAAAAATGACTTACTGTAATAAACCATTTTACTATAACCTCCATCAGCACTATAAATTGAAGACTTTCTTACACTGATTTAATATAATAACTATAATAAGACCATATTTTGGTTGATGAGGTAACCAACCTATATCCCAAGGTTATACCAGAAATTGGGTAATATGAGGTTGTTAGATTCTGACAATTGCCCACTGCCATATCACTGTATGCCAACTTCACCAGTGACTTTGAGCTATTGGATCGTCTCGTTGCTAGAACATCTATTAATCAATCTGTTAGCTTATACCATGCATTAGCATATCATCGCTGAAATGTTGTTGAGAAGTATACTTTTGTCTTGAAGGGGATATTGGTTTCACTTTTCTTTAATATGGCAATACGAACTTTCATATTTTTGAGCCCTAAATTTTTTTGCCAAACTAGAACGTGCTTCTCTCTTTCTTTCTGCATATTTTTTCTACGTTTTTTTTTTTTTTTTTTTTTTTTTTTTTTTTTTTTTTTTTTTCAATACAAAACTGTCATTTTGAAAGTTGAAAATGCAGGCTTCCTCTTACTGTAAAGCTTGTAATTTTAAGCCCACACAAAAACTGTCGTTTCTGATTATTTTTCTGTAAAAAAACTATGCTTCAAAATGTTCAACTCTTTTTTACGTGCAAACTAATCAGTTGAAGTTATCATGCGATGCTCTTATAAATGTTTGGCTAAAATTGTTTTTTAGGAAAGTAGGTGCTTGATGAAAAGTTGACAGAAAGCTTTTAGATTGCATAGAAGGAAACCTTATCGATAAACTAATATTGATCTACAGATTTTTTATGCCTTTTTTTTCTTTCCTTAATTTTTGTTCTTGTTCATTTTAGTTTTATCGTAAAATATTACTAGTTTTATAATGTACATGCTTTGAACTAATAATATAACATTCAAAACAACGAGGAAAGTCTGGTCCTGATACATGAAATGCAGCAAATGTTAGCAAAAATAGGAAAACGTTTTAGAAGCCAAAGTTATATCTCACGCAAAATAGTAAGTTGTACATATGGGTAAAACAATTTTATTTGGTAAAAAGCTTTTTTTTTTAAAAAAAACTTATTGCCCTACAACTTGGCCACAGGAATATCTTTCTTGTTGCCCTTCTCGACATTCTTAACCTTATATCACTGCTAAAGGTTAAGATTCCCTACTGGGAACCTCCATTTGTATGTCACAAAAACATGGTTACAGAAATGTTCCTGTTCAAAAGAAGTCTGAAAAATCTTGGAATTAAATGATTCCTGCATAAATTGATCAAAAATTTGTTCTCGACACTCATTGCAACCTTGCCATGGATGTTGAATGGACAATTCGAAGAGCATTTGTCTGCAGTATTTTCAAGTAGTTTGGGATGTTCAGAATGGTTTTGACATAGTCCATTTAAGATAACCCTGAAAATTATACTTGAGAAACCACCTCAACTTGATTTCAATTATACTCTGAAAAATGGCGCCAATGGACCTTGAGGGCCGGTTGCACCAACGAAGGTTAAGAATAACCAAAGGTTAACCTGCTTTATAACACTAGGTTAACCCACCCTTGCATTGCACAAGCAATGCGGTTAACCTCGTGTTAATATTCTAGAATTTTTTTTGAATTTTGTTCTAGAATTTTGTTTTCTGCATGTTGGAACATGAGTTCTATAACCCTGCGTTGTTTTATCAAGGGTTAATTGGTGCAACACAAACAACTAACCTGGAGGTTAACCCGGAGTTATATTTTAGCCCGAGGTTAGTAAACCCTAGATTTTAACCTCAGTTGGTGCAACCGGCTCTGAAAGTTTAATGAAAAGATTATGTTGATGCTGAATGTTCAGTACAGTACACGCTTTTATTACTGCAGGAGATTCTGCTGGTTATTTAATTACTATAGCCTCCTTCACGTGAGCGCTGTTAAGCACAAGCCGGCGTAATTAGATGCGCACATGATCAGCGCATGCGCACTTCTAATTACGCGGGAAAAGCGTTGCCGGCTGGAGGTAAAACGTGAACCCGTGAAGGTAACTATTATGGACAAGGTTCACATTACAAAACAGCGCATGCGTGTCGGTAAGCGCCATCTAAAGGCAAAAAAAAATTCAAAATTTCTAGGGGATAGAAGGTCGCAATATCAAGCAATGAAGATGTTTTTTTCATTAATATCTCAAAAAGTTACTATTTTAAAATTTTTAAAAAATTCACACAATTATTTTGTACCATTATCTTAAACCTCCTAAAGTTTCATTTTGGTATCATCATTAGATCGCTAGATAATGTATTATTATTTAAAGGTTTATTTCTAATTTGGTTCTGTGCTAAAATCGTGTTTTTATCCCCTAGAAAAATCGCTATTTCCTACCACAAGGGGGCGCTGCACGTAACGTGGACCTTGTCCATTGGAGTGTCTGTATTGCCTTTTTTAGAAATTACAGGTGGGTTGCAGTGGTACTTGCACGAGGAAGGTCCAACTCCACCAGGTTGTGGCGCTTGTTTTCCAAAATCTCAGAAATTCCAACTGGTGTTATTTGTACATGTACCCTCTCTTTGGAACCTTATCCGTCCCGCCCGTTTCCTTGGGTCACTGCCATATTGCCCACGGTTCGTTTCCTCTCCCATCCATTTCATTATGCTCCCCAATCCCCATTCTTCCAAAACACATGGCAATGCAATTGGTAACGGCAGTTAAGCAAGGGGCATATGGATTCCTCCTTTGTCTCGGCTTGTTATTATTGTATATTTAGTCGGTCTTCGGAGGGTGTTTTAATTGATGAACAACGGCCAAGGTTTTTTCGTTCCTCCAAACACATCCACCCCCAACAATGGTGAGAAAAAAGTAAGGGAAGAAATCCGAGTGCCCATCTCCATTACTCTTTGGACAGTCTTTAAAACGCAACCCCCTAGCATATAAACAATGGCTAAGCCTGTTGAAGGCACTCTGATCTTCGGTCCCACGAACTTTCTCCCTCACTTGGACATTCGGGCCACCTGACATGCATTAATTTCAACGGAATCAGCGGGTTTCGTTGTTGTACTGTTACATGGACTTTTTGGGGTGATATGGCGCCGGCTACCCCGCAATGGTTAAACTGTTAGCCAAGATGCCAGTTTCTTTTATTGCGCACCAGTGCAGTGGTGGGAAAACAATGTCCGCTTCCACCCCAAAGTCATAACAAAACGGTACCCTTGCATATGCGGACTCCCACGCCAGAATAAATACGACTGACCCAGAAATGCAAAACAAAACCATTTGTAAGAATTACTCAATGTTTAGCTAAAATGGTTCTGGAAGTATCTTTATCTTAAATGCTTAAAACTGAGCTCTAGCTGTGCCACTTGTGGCTTCAACCCCCGACAGTCGGTGGTATATATAGGGTCCATGGATTTCAAATCGGTGGCAATCAAAGGGAAAAGTCTGAAGAGAGTAACGAGAATGTGGAACCTGCTAATGAGACTATTGAGACAAGCAATGGGACTAAATTAGAACCCACTATCACTGGTATTTTATTTCTATGGGACTCCATGGCTATAAAGCTCGATGCACACGAGCGTTTTTCTGATACATGTAGATAACTCAAGAAGACATAATTTTCAATTGTGATAACAATGGAATGTTCCATCTCATAAGCAGAGTACCATACAATATTTTTCTATAGGAATCATGGACTAATGGCGTTTGAGTTACGAATAAATATAAATATATTTCCTGCTATAGCAAAATGTCAACTGGAATAATCTGGAGCAATAGAATCTATTTAAAATCTTATGTTCTTGCAGTTGCAGAAATATGTCATAGATGCATATAGGATCTTGAACTGTGTTAACTCTTGACCATGCAAAACCATCTAGTCTAGACATTATGATCATATATCACATCATCATAGGCTGATTATTCATTATTAAATGGACAATGTAGAATGCAGCTAAATTTATCTTAAGCATGCGTGGAAATCAAGGTTATAGACATTGCAGGTAGATTCCGTTAATTATTGCCCGATATAAGTTTTTATGAAAAAAAAAATGAAAGATTTTATTAGACAGACATTATTATACACATCCTTATGTGTTTTTACCTGTTCAAAATTTCTGTAAATATATGCGTGTTCTTCACCTGCAATAATTTTTTGACTGTTGATGGTATAGGCATGGACCACTTACAAAGACATTTGAGATTCGCTAAGCCAGCAAGAGCCACATTGTTACTAACACCTGATTCACACCAACGTTGATGTAGAATTGATGTGGATCAAGAAAACTTTTGCGTGTTAATTCACACCGC
>JAQGCC010006266.1:0-10460 GCA_034698905.1 Xestoiulus laeticollis
TAAAAATGCAGTATTTTTGTAGCTACTGCATGATCAAAATTTCATAATTTTCCCATTTATAGGGAATTTTTTTAAAAAATTAAAAACTAAAATACGCCACTAGGTGGCAGCAGGTAGTCGCACGGTGTGTATTCCAAAAAAAAATGAAAATATTTTAGTTTTTAATTTTTTAAAAATTCCCTATTAATGGGAAAATTATGAAATTTTGATCAACTACAAAATACTGCATTTTTATCCATTTTTATTTTTGTATTATAACAAGTCGTTTTTTTAAAAGTATGTTTTAAAATTGCCCCCTAGCAAAACATGCAGTTCAGTTCCCATAACTGAAGTATAAATTTCAGTTTTAATTTAACTAAACTTCAATTTAATTTAATAGTAATTAAAACTTAGAAGTTTAGTTGAGATTACGTTTATAACAGCAGTTTTACCGAGAATACTAGGCTGTTATTTTCTCTTAATAAACTTAAGTTTCGATTAAAACCAAGTTTCCATAAACTAGTAATAAACTGGCAAAAACCCTGTTTTAAAGTAATTTTCTCGTCGTAAACTCACACCAAACTGGTTTGGATATTTGAAACAAAAATCACCAGTTTTTTTACTAGCTTTACATTAATTTTGTCATCACTTTCTGATGAGAAAATTAACCATTTTTACCGCCCTGTTTTTTTTCAAATGCTATTCAAAATTGCTAACAAATTACCAGTTGGTGATGAAATTACAAAAGCACTTAGTTTTACTCAAATAAATGCGATTAGTTTTCTAAAATTACCAGTAGAGACCAGAAAATTACCAAAAAATTGTGTTTTTACCCATTTATTACTTTAGTTACCATCAGTTTTTTCTATAAGGATTTACTAAATTTTAATTTTAATTTCAGGTATATCCCAGCCATTTTTAGGGATAAAAATATAGGAATTATAGGACAAATTTTCTTTGAAAATATAAGAATTATAGCCCAGGATTGCAAACATTTTTTCATATTTAAAATTTAGGAATTTAATGACTTTTTAAATTTATAAATAAAAAAAGAATTGGGAGGTCACTATTTAAACTTTTGAAACATAATTTTTACAATAATTACGCAATTATTCAGAGGGTATTTGAGACTTTTTATAGGAATATTTAGGACTATTTTAGGACTTTCAGGACTTGTTTGTCACCCTGGTTATTACAATCCTGTACAGAAGTTAATGAAAATATAGGACAATTTAAGGAAATATAGGACGACATCAATAATATAGGAATTTATAGGAAATATAGGACGGCTCGGATGCCTGTTAAATTTAGCTAAACTTTTATTGTAATCAAACTAGTTGTAATTAAAATGTTTTACCGAGGCTAAGAAGTTGCAGTATTAATTATAAAGTAAAATTTTGAGATGTACAAACTGCAAAACTGTCTTAATTTCATCTCCGTCCAAGCCATTTTAGATTAAAGTTGTTATAAAAATGTAATTTCCCTCCAAATTCACAAAAATTCAAAAAAATTATTCATTCCAGCTTCCAAATTGGATATAAAACTCGACGTTTACGTAGCCACCGACAAATTACTTCACGAAAGATGTACATTAATAAACGAAGACGACGAAACTAAAAACGTAACTTTACACGTTCACGCCAAGGTGTTAAGTAAGTTAAAAAAAAAAAGACATTTGAGTCTGAAATCACCTTAAAATATTCACCGTTACTTACCTCGTATTTTCTCCGTTACTTAACTCGTATTATTTTTTTTCAAACGACGCAGGCAAAGACAAAGGCACGCCTTTACTCAAGCGAGGAATCCACTGCACCGAACATTATCAAGACGAGGAGTCCGAGTACAAAAGCATCAGTTAGTTTTCTCCAAAAAAATCATCCGGAAATCGTCACGTAGCCAAGCGATTCGCCCTGTATATTTTGAACAGAAAAAAAGGTGGATTATGTCGCTATAATGTTTTTAGGATCTTTTTTTTTTGTTTTTAAACCATTTTCAAAAAAGTATGCAAGATGTCGACGTAAAAAAAAATGTCTGCTCGTGTGTTATGTTGTAAAATAAAAACTGCAAAAAAAAAGTCATTTTTCTGTCGAGGTCATCCCGTCGAATTCTTGGTTCTGCGGAGACGAGAAAAATAAAAAGTCGTTGAGACGAGGTTTTAGAATAAAAAATACAACATTTACAGTCACCCTATTTTACATTTAAATTTTACATACATGTACAAACGATTTTATATACATCTTCTGTTTTGTCGCAGCTTTATCGCTCGCTTAAAACCGCGATACCAAATCTTTTACTCTGATGGTGATCGTTTGACACCCTTTGAGAACGTGGCCGATAAAGTCCATTTATTGCTCGTCTTCGGCCCTCGTTAACGCCTGGTTAGATATCGTCCGCGGCACGACTCCGCAAACAGCCGCAGCATGGACTAGGGTTTTCTTTTTCACGGAAAAACGAAAAATATGGGCCTCGGGAATATTCGTTCGAGGGGTGGGGGTCTCGAAAAAAAATTTCCGGGAGATTAACTACAGAATATCGGTTTAAAACCTCCGTTAAGAAATTTGACTCGCGTAAAGTTAATTTTAAATTACGCACGCTAGCTTCCTGAGATGCTAACGTCAACATCCGCAATGCCGAAAATGGCTCGTTTATTTTAACGGTTGAATACACTTTCTCGTAATCCGTATTTTAAGAAAACGCAAAGAATCGGATTAACGAGAGTGTATTCTGTCCGTTACAACAAAGCTTAGTTCGAAGATATTCGGCATTGCAGATACAATCATTGCAGGTTTTCTTAATCGATAATTATTGCGCCTTTAATAAAAAAATAACTAAATTAATTGGACCAGTTAATTCGACTCATTTCATTCGACGTAAAACCCCTCCAATTTTAAATTACGGTTTTCGACACATGATTCGTTAAGGAAGAGTTGCAAATTTGACGGACGTCAAGTCGTTAATGTTAAAATTTCGAAACATTTCTATCGGACAAATATATATATGTGTAAAAAAATTACTTAGAATTTAACAAACATTTATGTACCCTGCTTCAGGTGGAAATTCATTTTAAAACGTTTTAAATTTCCCACATTTTTTAAAAGTTTAATCAAGCTTTGTTTCTCTGCCGATAGATGGCAGCACTTGTCTTGTGAAGCCACACAGATTTGTCCCAAATTATCAAATTCAATTCATTACCCTACAGTCAGCACACAAGTACCACATTGTAATGGGGTAAAATCCCCAATCTTAAATACCGTGTTATAAAAAAAAACACGAAGCAGCAAAAGCCGCCACATTAAAGAAAATCTTTTTAAATATATTTTCGTTTGTCCGTCTTTCGAAATTTTAACATTTTTGAAATTAGGGTCCTTAATTTAGGTCCTTCATAATTATCTTCAACGGCCTCCTCCAAAAAAACCCAAATCGGCCGGCGAACCACTATTTTTTACCCGATAAAACCATCGTTAAAATTCCTGCCGATTCTAATAAAATCTTCGTTGCATTTCCTCCGAGGCTAAGCAGATTCTTTCTTTCGTTCCCTCCGTCTCACAAATCCGCGTTAAAACAGAACGTAAAACCATCCGTTATTGGGTTCCCTCGCTCGGCATTTTTTCGAAAGTTTGGCGTAAAAAAAAAAAAAAAAAATGCATCGAGCGCCGCTTTTCTTGTTTTTCTTTTTCTTTTCCAATGTTGCGTGAGCAAAAGCGAATGTGGCGTTTGGAGTACGAGACGTAGTTGCTAGATACACGTGTCCGGATGTTGATGGTGAAAATTCTTCCTCATTTTCCCCTTTCCGTCTCCCTTCTGCGCCTCCAGGCTCGCCTTCCTAGGGTTTCCCAGAGTCACCAGGGTGCTGGCGATTGCGATTCCCGTCTGTCCGGGAGGAGTGTACGTCTCGTCCCCGGTTGGCAGCTGAACTATGAGGGAGAGCACTGCGGCCTTGTTCCCGGAGCACGGTTCCAGGGCGATGGGACTTGGAAGCTCCTGTGGAAACGATGAGTTTCGGCAGTTGAAAATTAGAATATAGGAAGCAATTTTTTGCATTTACCCTCGGGCCAAGACCCAAGTTTTTTTTTCTTTCTTACCTTGCGCTTCTTTTTGTTCAGCACGTTGCGGTTCGGTATTTCTTGCGGCGAAATAACGTCGTTGAAATTAGAGTGATCGACTTGTAGGTGGACGGCGGCGCAGGGACGACTGGCCATTTGCTCCATTTCCACGAATAAGCGCTGCGCCACAACGTAAAAAATGTAAAAATCAGTTTCCTTTCACATTGGCAATTTAGTTTTTACGAACAGAGACAGTTCATTACCTGCCGCCTTCTGTAAAGATCATATTTTTGCTTGATTTTCCACAGGATAGCGGCCACGATCAGCAATGTAAGGAAGCAACTAGAGAAAACGATATATATTATAAAGACTTCCCTTTTCGACATGACGTGCGGTAATACGGGAAGCCATTCTTCAAAGCACGATAAAAGCAAAGCTGCGTTTCGAGATGACTCGAATCGTGACAGCCAGTCGTTAAACGATCAATCGGATACGATACTTAAAATATTCATTATCGCAAATACGCTCGTTAATGGGAAAACATTTAGTATCGCTTTGATGAATATCTTGGCATGCAAAGTTGTCCGACGGAAAAAGCCGAGATTTTCGAGAATGCGGCGTGACATTCTAACATACAAATTCACCGACATACGCAACAATTGCTGACCTCGAAAACGTGATGAAAAACTGCAACAAATCCAGTTTCGGGTATTGTGAGAACGCGATCTTAAAAAACGAAAAAAAACGAAAGGTTAATTAATAGCCGACTGTGTTTTTATTTTCTTCAAAGCTTTTAACCAGGTGGTTACAGGTCTCCGCAACAGTCCGCAATGTGTCAAATCTTTGCGAAAAAACATACCTGAATCCACATCGGAGTCTGAAAGTCGTAGACGTACACGTAGAACGTCGTGTTTTCGTCGGTGCCGAACGGATATTCGTTATGCGAAAACTTGTACTTGAAACTCCTGCACGACTGGTTGCAGAGCAGAAATTGCTCTGGTTTGGAAGCTGAGATATGCAAACACGCAACAGAAAAATGAGTACGAAAGCCGCCGTTACGTTCGTAAGTTTGCGTAGTTAAAAAAAAAAAATTCACTCTTACAACCATTGCCAGTCTTGACGGAAACGTTGATGAAAGCGTCCACGTTGCACAGCATCGTGAAATCCGTGTCCATGTCCGGTTTCGGAGGAGTGCTCATGAAGTTGATCTGCGTGAAATAGTGATCTTCGGGTTTCGACAGGTTGAACGTGAACTGGTAGTCGATTGCCAATTTGTCTAACGAAAAGCGCAACGGTGTAAAAAAAAAAAAAAAGGTCGTTCTCGGTTTCTCCCGCACGACGGGAAACTTTGGATTTCAAATCGTTGTCACTTACAGAAACAGGTTCCATTGTCGGCAGGATTGCCGGCGTACATGTTGGATTCGTCGCACCTTTCGCAGTTGTTTCCGGTGATTCCCTTGGTGGTGCAATAGCATTTCCCAGTGTCAGGAACGCAGAGGGTTCCATGTCCGTTGCATGAACAAACTAAGAATAAAAACCGTCGCAATACAACTTTACGTGAAAAACTGCGAGCGAAATCAAACGGTTAAAACGAAAGAATAAAAAAAAGTTATGTTTACGCGAGCAGTTTCCGCCGTTCGTGGGATTTCCGAAATACTCTTCGGCGCAGTGTTCGCAGTTTTTGCCGACTGTGTTGTTGTGACAAGGTTGGTCGCACTCGTCAACTTGCAGCCTACAGGTGCTATGGCCGTTGCAATGGCATTCTGAAAAACACAGAGTATTAATTTAATTTGAGTCGCTACGGTCTCGGTAGAGTACTAGCAGAGTATGAAGGTGGAGTTGAATCGAATAAAAATAAAATAAAACGCTTACTCGGACAGGTGTCGAAATGCCACCCAGTTAAGCATTTGTCGGAGGCCTCGACGACTTCTCCATCGATGATCCTGACTGGATGACTGCTGCCTCCTTCCATGCACTTTCCCAAACCAGTTTTGCTTCCGTCGTCGCACCAGCCGCAGCTGTTGATTTGCAAACACTTTTCGCAGGAATTAATGTCCGAGCATTTGGCAGCTGAAATAACGATAATCAAAAAAATCAACTTTTTAACGGTCGGCTCAAGAAATAACGAACAGTGGCTGATCCCGACCAAAACGCCTCAACCTCTCACGTATTAACCTCTCGGTAAAACGAACGTTCTGGAATGCAACCGTAGCAACAATGGAATTCAGTCATAGCAACCATGGACCGCGACCATAGCAACCATGGAATGCAACCGTAGCAACAATGGAACAGTCATAGCAACCATGGAACGCAACAGAAGCAAGTATGGAACACAGCCATAGCAACCATGGAATGCAACAGAAGCAAGTATGGAATACAGCCATAGCAACCTTGGAATGCAACCGAGGCAACAATGGAACAGTCATAGCAACCATGGAACAGTCATAGCAACCATGGAACAGTCATAGCAACAATGGAATACAGTCATAGCAACCATGGAATGCAACCTTATCATCAATGGAACACAGTCATAGCAACCATGGAACACAACAGTAGCAACTATGGAACAGTCTTAGCAACCATGGAATGCAACCCTAGCTACCATGGAACACGTCATTTCAGGAGCTAAAAACTGCTAGGTGTCAAAAAAAGCCACGAAAGCCGCCTAGAAGCGAGAAAGTGGCAAAAACAGGCTTCTCGACGTAATATCGAATATCGAGAGCCGACTGTATATTTATTTCATTTAGATTAGCTCAAGTTTCTTTTAGTCTGCCAAAACCAAAGTTAAAACACATAAAGTTGCGGATTTTTCGTTTCGAGGTTTGTCGATTGGGATTGTCAAGTGGACGCCGTCTTCAGCAATTTGCTTTCGCATCCAAATTGTACCCCAATGCCGAAAACAAACAAAAAACTTAGTCCTACGTCTAAACCGAATAAAAACAAAAAAAGCATAACTTACGTGGACATTTCCCAGGCCTCGTCGTCCAGTCCATGCACTGTCCGTACGAAAAAGCCGGCGCGTAAGCGTTGGACTCGACGCATCGTCCCTCTCCGCTACTGCACCACAAGCACTGTCCCTGGGTGCAATTTTGGCATGTTTTGTACTGGCTGCAGTGAGGCTGACAAGGAATCACGGAATGGTTGACTACTGCAACGGAAAAAAAAATGACCGAGTTTTAAAAGTCAGCGATTTCAGCACAACGCGAGCGTTTGTAAACATCCGCAGGTTGAAAAAGCCGCTAACCGTTCTTGTTTTCGGTGACACACTGAGAATCCTTATTCCAAGTGCAGTCCGTTTCTCGGTTGCAGGCCTGGCAGCTGTGCAAGTTGCCGCAGACTATCATCGGATTAGGTTCGCACTCTTTCGTGTCGTTGATACCCTAAAACGCGTAAATTCGGACGGTTTTTTTGACTGGCAAATTCGGAATTATCCAAAAGCAAATCTCGAAAATTTTTCCACAAACCTGAAGAGTAACCATATGAGAGGCCGCAGCGATAACGTTATTTCTGCTATCGTAAATCTGCGATCAAAAAAAAAAAAAAAACGCACGCACGTTAGCACGCTAAACATCTGTGATTTTCTTTCAAAATGCCAACTTTTGCGAACACCAACTATTTCGCAGTTATTTTGGCTTGCCTTTTTTGAGCAGTTGTTCGACGAACACGCGCCGTTACACCAAACGCAGGCAGGGGCAGCTTGAACGCAGCTCGTGCAAATGCTATAGTTGTCGCAGACGATTGCATCGCTTCCTAAACCGGCAAAAGAAGCCAAAAAAATAAGTCTGTATGCAATAACGCGAGGACGGAGATGTGAAATTAAGGACTGAAAATGACGTAAAAATTAACCTGAATTTGCCGGACACGTCTGGTAGTGATTAGTCGGTGACAATTCGCTAGACATTGAGAGGCACTTATTGGTATCCCGGTCCCACAAACATTTAATTCCCGGTCCCGTCTCGATGCACGAATTATGCGAACGACCTTTGCAGTAACCTAACGAATATGTTAACAATCGGTTTTCATAAAAAATCATTAAAATTTGTAAAAATCTTCAAAAAAAAGCTCTTCCAAGGTTCGATAAAGAGCTAGCGATTAAGTTTTTCTACAAATATTACTCTTATCGACATTGTTTCAACTACAGCCGAATCCGCTTAATCTGGACACATCGGGCGGAGGCGTTTTAACCCGATTAGGCGGCTGCCCAGAATATGCAAAAGTGTAAAAAAAAATTCATGTCTATGGTGTAAAATATACCGTAGGTACAGTGCACCATAAATTGTTGTTTATTCTTTTAAGAACGGGCTTGAAATGGGTATGATATCATCCAAATTTTAATAACATATCCAAACTATGAAAGTATACATCCAGATTTTAATTCAATAAAAATGATGGTGTGTTTTTACTTTTTACGTACTTAAATCGGTTTACAAAAGGTGTCAATTTCGCTCTATTGCGAATTCTTTATCGACTGACATAGTCACGTAATTCATAATTTTCCAGTGAATTTTAAACGAGCGCTAAAAATTTTGCTGTTTTTTATCACTTACCAATGCCGACTGTCCAGAATGAGCAAATTATTGGCCGAAAAAACCGGACCAAAAACATGTGCAAATGTACTGTCCGGATTTGTTCTTGACAATTTGGCCATAATAAATGGCTACCCAGATTAACCGGTGTCCAGATTAGGCGGATTCGACTGTACTCACGTATTATTTTCAACAAAACTTCGAAACTTCATTTTAAAAATTTCGCCAAAAAACGACGTTTTATGGAAACTATTTTCTGCAATCAGAAACTCTAAAAACAATGTCGAAACTTTTGAAAATATTAGAGAGTTTGAGCGCGTCTCCCTTAATGTCAACCACATTGACAGCACTGTATGTTTTTCCAAAGCGTTATCGTTAAGGTAAATCAGTTGACGGGGCATTAAGGGAGGCACGCTCAAACCCGCTATTATAAAAAAAAAAGCCCAATAGGACTAATGCGGTATAACTACGTCAAAGTTTTTCTAAATACTACGTTTTAGGACTTTGTAAAGCGGGAGAAAACTTAAGGAAATGTAGTACGGCTGTAACTGGTACGTTAAATATCCAAAATTTAAACACAAAGTTTTAATCGAGGCAATTATTTGTAGTTACTTCACACAAAAAAAAAACTTATCTCTATATTTAAATATTTTGTGAATTTTGCCCTTAGTTTGACAGATATAACTTATAGCAATCGCTTAGTTGCAATTTTTTACGATCGTTATTTAAAAAGAATTTTAAAAAACTGTCGATGGAAAAATTCAAAAAGAATTCGTATTACGTACCAGGCGTAAACTTGATGGTACTGTTCAACATTTCCCCGTTGAATCCGCCAAAAATATACAACTCTCTGAAGTAGAAAAAAACGCCGATTGGTTAAGGGACGAAACAAGAAAAAAAGGTTGATAAAACTTTTCGAGGAACCTTACTCGTTATGCACCACAGCGGTGTGGCCGTATCTTTCAAAATTTCCCCTGTGACCCTTCGGCGGCTTCATTTCGAACCACATATCGCAAGCTTGAGGATTTCGTGAAAACAAAAAAAAAAGGTGGTTATCGAGCAAATTGGCAACATTTTCAACAACAACAAAAAAGTTGTTACAGGTGTAACGAGAAAGATTTGACTCACTAATGTCGTAAGCTAAAAAGTGTGAACTTTGACACTTTGAGCCATGATTCGTTGTCGTGTCATTATGTATGTTGCCACCGTAGACTAGCATCAAACCCGATATAATAGCAGCGCCGTGTAAATATCTCTTGGAAAGGCCACGCTTCTTTTCATCCCTAAGACAAAAACAAAAAAAAACATGTAGCCGCGCTGCATTTCGTCGTCTAGAACAAACACGAGTGCGAAAAAATGAAATAGTACGCGCACAAAAGTCGTAATAATGAAGTCGAATTTCACAAATGCCGAGTTGTTTTGCAAAATTTGAAGCTAAGGTTCGACAAATATTTTATTTAGACTTGTAATGAACACATTTTAGGTCTTTCGGGTCACATTGGAAGGTCTAGCAGCTATATTGGAAATGCTTTTTAGATTTTGCGGGCCATATTGAAGCAGCCAAATTAGACATGTTTTTTAGGACTTGTGGGCTATATTGTAAATGTTTTTAAATCTCGTGGCCTTGTTAGAAATGTTTAAGGTTGTTGAGGTCAATATCGAACATGTTTCTAGCGGCAATTAAGTGCTCGAACATAGGTCTAGCAACCATATTGGAGATGTTTAAGGTCTTATGGCCATATTGAGAATGCTTAAGATTTTGTGGCCATGTTGGAAATGTTTCTAGTTGTTGAGGTCCATATCGAACATGTTTCTAGCGGCTATTAAGTGCTCGTACATAGGTCTAGCAACCATATTGGAGATGTTTAAGGTCTTATGGCCATATTGAGAATGCTTAAGATTTTGTGGCCAT
>JAQGCC010006267.1:0-10458 GCA_034698905.1 Xestoiulus laeticollis
TCGCAGGTATGTCTTTAGGCATCATTCTAGAATGAATCGATGTCCGATTCTCCGATAGCACTATGTTTTCACCCTTACTCCGGCAATGGTGCGAAACTGGGATGTTCCATGCAACATGCATGACACTGGTTAGGGGAGAAACCGTGTGTACCCCTGCACTGTTCTCTTCCATGTGATGCATGGCACTAAAAATTTTATATTTGCAATCTCAAACGCTGCAAGCACAGTATAAAGGTGGGTCCAGACCAGTGCCGGTTTTACCATATAGGCAAACTAGGCACTGCCTAGGGACCCCCACAAAATTGTAGAAAAATTGAAAAATTGTAAAAAGAACTTTTTACGTGTAAAACATGTATGTTTTAGCCCGGCTAGAACGAGCTCTTAATTGGGCTACTTCAACTTACTTGGGGGTCTTCATGGACCACCCCAAGGAACTTGGTTAAACTTTTGCCACCAGAGTCTGTTATGAAAAATGTAATTGTTGTTCTTAGTGCTTTGTTTTTTAAATTTCTAATGGAATTTGATCCTGTAAGCTGGGGCTGTAACCTACAAGACCCTAGCGCTGCTCTAGTCTTACACGCTGGCATTTTGATCAATGCACTTTACGTATAAAGGGTTATGTTGAAAGTGGTACATGTAGGGAAACTTGAATAGACTTTATAAAAGGCCCTTCAAATGCCTCAAAGCAGCCTATGTTGGCAAGATTAAAAATCTTTCGGTTCCCAAAGAACATGTACATGTTCAGCTATGGCATTTCTTGAGATTGACTGTGTAGGCAGGTCAAATGGTAGAAAAAAATGTAGAGCAAATCGAAGCACCTTAGTTTATACGTAGACATTTAAAACATTGATTGTTAAGCTTTTAAAATAAGCTTAGCAATGTACTCAACAGAGTAACAAGACGAAAGCGTTGAACCGGATAATTTAAGGCTGAACTAAACACCGGGAAATTTCTTGACGAGCCCAGTGTCTTTTTTAATTAAAATTCTGGGGGGAAAAATTGGTAAAAATTATTTTTTCATAGATCTAGTGCATAGAGACGTGCATCTCGTAACAAAATTCAAATTCCGAAAAACGTCTGTAGCTGACACCAGATGGCATCAAAGAGTTAGCCACACAAGATGCACGTGAAATTTAAAATGTATTATTATTTATTAAATTTAAAATTTAAGGGTCATTTTCATAAAAAAACATGTTCTCTATGCCCTAGAGGCCTAGATCTATGAACACAGAATTTTTACCAATTTTTTTCCCAGTATTTTATTTAGAAAATGCGCTGGGCTCGTCAAGAAATTTGCCCATAGGAAAGGGGGAGTTTAGTTCAGCCTTAATCAATCAAAGAATATATAATGTACATGTATTTAGATTTTAACTGTGAAATTGACTACACACAGGAAGGTTACCATTAATTACGTGTAATTTGGTTTTACTGTTTTCTACTGGCATTTGCTGTTTTCTATTTTAAATGGCTGCAAATTTGATTTTATTACAAAACCTGCCGTTTTTATATTGAAAAAAGTATAAGAAAGCAATTTAATGAGTGTAGAAGACCGTGAGAATATTGCAGTCTGCACTAGTTTACCCCGTTGTAATTGCTATTTACTTTCTGTTGCGATTGTTTACCGTGCGTTTTTATTAGGTAGATACGAATCAAGCTCCTTGGCAGCATTACTGCACAAGAATGTTCTCTTATTTAAGATTGACGTTTGCTAATTTGGCCAACTTTGCAGTGGCAACAAGGCCACATTGGCACATTTTAATTAAACATTGATCGTTTTTAGTCTGAAAAAATGATGAACTCGCCTACGTGTGTATGTAAATAGCGACACAGAAGCCATGGAGCTAGGGAAATAATAAGTTTTTTTTTATTGATCAGATCGCTCAACATACATTAATTTGAGGAACTGCGATCATGGGCTGTAAAGTCCTTTCACGCATAAATTGATGATGTCTTGGCACGCATGCTTATATTGTAGCCATCGGCAGCTCATAGTTTTGAAGGATTCGGGTTTTATAAACTAGTTTCGTGCTCCAGTTTTTGCGCTTTTCGTGTTTTTAGCATGTCTAAATAAGAGGTGAAATCGTGCTGGTCTTGATACGCCAGAATTGGCCGACCCATATTGGTTTTGCAAATCTGGAGCGCATTCGAGCACCGGATGTTCTGTAGTGATGACGTCATGCTATATATTCTGGGATTTTTTATTTCTCACGCACTCGACTAATAGCGTGTTCTGTGGCATTGAGAATCGATCTCAAATTGTAGTGAATTGCTAGCAGTTGATTATTAATCGCCATTCACCCTGTCAGCGTTTTTGTCCAGGACAATGTTCAAGTTCCAGAGAAATGCCTATGAAGACAGGCAGAAGAATGCTCGAGTCTTTAAACACGGTTCTATCTCTCTTGGCATTGGCAACTATTTTAAACACCTTTGATATTTTACAACTTTATTGATACTTTAGAACTTTGAAATATGACAGAAATTAATCTTTATTCCGATTCAGCACCTCCTTGCGGGCCATGCTAATGGTTCATACGCCACAGCTGAACTGGAATAATCTATTGGCTGATTCAGTTCAATTTCTGTGTCCTACAGTCAGCAATGAGCAATGACGTGTGGTTGGGGGTGGACAGACCACCCATTTCAATCACAAAATTGAATCAGCAATCGCTAGAGGGGCCTTCTGAAATGAACAAGTAACTGATGGAAAAGATCAAAAGAATCACTTTGTAATGGAAAAATACTCACACTTAGTATTTTAGTCTCTGTCTTTTTATCGTTGTAAAAAAAAAATGATTAAAGATCCACTAATGCGAATTTTAAACGAAGTCCAAATGGAATCCTCAAAAGAATGTTTGACTCCAGAATTCTCTGAACACATTTCAAAATATGCTACTTTTTACCAATATGGATATTTATGTTGGGACCATTGAATCTTTAAACATTTGGAGCAAACGGTGTTCGTTTCCAGTTTTTTAACTTTATTCTTGTGAAACACTATAGAATCCTTGGTTTTGTGATGATCTTCCATACTGTATATTATAAATGTAGATGTAGTGCCGTCTTACTGATCAGTACATGTACACCAAAACTTGGGAATAGCGCGAATCATTGGGACCAAACCAAAAGGTGTGCTATTTGGAGGGATACAACTTTTTACAGGTTTAGCAATAGATAGTGATGACTGTCGATTTCTGCCTACTGTGAGCTATCGCTATTTTCAGGTTTATCACTATATAAAGGTTTGCTATTTACAGGTTTTGATGATACACGTTCTAAGCATTTTTCTACAATGGACCACATTAGATGGAACCACATTAGAAATAACATTTAAATAATAATATCTAGCCACAGTTTAGCGAATAATTTTGTGAATTTTTTCAATATTTTAAATTAGTAACTTTTTGAAAAACTTTTTGCCACATGGCATACTACTACATGCTGATTGCAGGGTAAGAAATTGAATTGAATCGAATTGAAATATTAATGAAGAAATCATCTTCTTTGCTTAATTGATACTGCGACCTCCTCTCCCCTACAAGTTTTCAATTTTTATTTGCCACTACGTGGCGCTACCTACTCGCGCATGCGCTGATTTGTAACGTGGACCTTATCCATTCCACAAAATATCATAATCTGAAAAATGCGAAACTGATGAAAAAATTCTAGAAGTAGCCTACATGTAATTTCACTAGAAGTATGGATTGCCATTTCAAATTTTTAAGATTGATAGGTTAACTACATGTACTTGTATTGAAGGATAGCTAATGCAATAGGCCTTTTATATTCACTGATACATTTTTTTAATATGGCATGTTTTGGACTGTCGTAAACTTGCATGGGTCGCTGAACTGAAAATGAATTCACTCGGATTCTAAGAATGGGATTTTTTTTTAATTCAGCTTAATGTAATAGGAGTTGATATTGGCCAACCGGTAATTTTATACCAGCTCTTTTTCATTCTTGGTCGTAAATCAGTTTGTTTTTGGTTATTAAAACAAGCCTCGACAAACAACTTGCACATGACCTTTTATCCAGTCTGCTATTAAGGTTTTCCTTTTATGCCAGTGGATGCTGCATATCTCAGTGTTACATGCACAATTAGTTTTTTTTTAAAACTGGAAATAGAAACGAATTATTATAATGTACATGTGTTTAAATTTTGTCTATATAGATAAGGGTGTTAAACATAATTTCACCATTTGAGTGAATTTTGCTATATCCTGCACCCATGTCAAGCTTAAAATAATATAGATGTACATGTAGTTTATCGATAGTTTTTTTCCATTAGAATAAACTTTGGAAAAGTACTCCATGTGCTCTCATGCAGGACACTTTAAAACGTTGACATCTTTTTATCATAACATATCTCATTGTGCAATATGGAAACCTTGACCTTGTTACATTATTCGCTTGAATAATGAGTGGATAAGCAAAAATGGCAAACTTGATATTCCACGAGAGATTTGATGAGCTTTTGATGAGAGATATGGTTGAAATTTGTAGCAGTTGTGCAATGACAGAAATAAACGGTGGTATTGCCTCATACAGAATTGTTGTGGAAAATTGATTCAAGGAACCTTGCAAATATGGGCTTTTGCAATTGGTGCTGGGTCCGTTTTCTGCATGTTGTTTGTCCATTAGTTAATGGTATAGTCAACTTATTAACAGTTTGATAGCAGCGGTTATCTTTAATGATTAGTAAGCATGGAATATATCCTCTTGGTTCCTGGGAATTTTGGTCCTTGTAGAACCCGAATTACCCGATTCATCTAATTTCCTTTGTAGTACTAATAATGTATTGATGGTGCTTTGTTTTCTCTTTTTTGCGCAACTGAATATTGGTAGAAGTTTGATGCCTTTCATGGGGGCAACGGGGGAGTCACGGCCGGCATCGTCCAGGTTGGGCCCGCACCTTTGATTCATTTGTTCTATTAAAAAACTATTTCTATTTTGCATTTTGATTTTTTTTTTTTCTCTTCTTTTTGCCCATCTTCTTTCATCTCGTGAAATGGGCACATGTGTTAACATAACATTGCATATGTTTTCTCTTTAGTTTGCATCCGATAAAGGCCTGAACCGCACGTTTAATTGCATTCCATGTTGAGCTTAGGCCTAACGCGTTTTTAAGTGTATTTTATTTATTCTTACTAGAATAAACTTCGCTCGCCAGATTTTACCCAACTGTCCATGTATATCCCCAACTTTTTTTTCCTTCCATAGGGTTTTCGTTAACCGCAGCTTGCACCTGACCAAGATTAAGTTCTTTGGATTTGATATGGATTATACCCTGGCTGGTATGTACTTGTACATTATATCATTTCAGGTGTGGATATCTTGTTTTAAGGGGGCTGTCCATTAATGACGTCACGGGATTTTGCGGATTTTTGAACCCCTCCTCCCATGTCACACTTAGTCACAAAAAGTCAGACCCCCCTCAAATATGACGTCACAAAGCTCTGTACCCCCTTGAAATTTGATTATTGCATTGTAATCTGTATGTAAAAAGTTAGACCCCCCTCA
This sequence comes from Xestoiulus laeticollis, assembly GCA_034698905.1. NCBI lineage: Eukaryota > Metazoa > Arthropoda > Diplopoda > Julida > Julidae > Xestoiulus > Xestoiulus laeticollis. The sequence goes on from JAQGCC010006267.1 coordinate 5,521, forward strand.
AATATGACGTCACAAAGCTCTGTACCCCCTTGAAATTTGATTATTGCATTGTAATCTGTATGTATAATGTGGCACTGCACTCTGATATTGCAGAAGAAAACATGTATTAAAAAGGAGGCAAGTGAAAACTGAAATTAGCAAAAATATTTTGATCAAACTTGTTATTTAAAGTAGCGCATTTTGATTTTTTTGATGTGACGTCACATTTTTTAATTCCCCCTTCCTTTTCCCGTCGTCACACATCATCACAAATGTGTGACACCCCCTAGTGCGTGACGTTATTTATGGACGGCCCCTAAGGCTCATTACCCTCTGAAGCAAGTCCTATACCTGTACATATAATGTTAAATTGTCAAAAGCCATTTTCTCGATAACTTATAAAAATAAATTAAGAGCTAGGTTGCGTACCAGAATAAGCCTTTTTTTCTAAGTTATTTTTTAATTTAATTTTGGAAATTGCTAGGAACAAACGTACATGTATATTCCATTAAATGGAATATGCATATACATAAACAAATAATGCAACATGTATGCTAGGTCCTCGCACATTCCATTTTGTTACTATGAGTTTCCAAAATTAAATTAAAAAAATGTTTTAGAAAAAAAGGCTTTTTCTGGTGTGCAACCCTCTTAAATGTATTTTATTCAGTTAGTTTTTAAATAAATGTTTTTTGAAAGCTAGTAATACATGTACCATCATTTGGCAGCTGATAGGCAGCAATAGTGTCCCGTCAAAGGCAACCCTATTTCAAATATGAGTTTTTGTTGTTGAATTTGACGAAATGAAATGGCCAGCTGGATGCACCAGAACGTGATGAATATTGAGCATTTTTTTTTCATTAATTTATTTTTAAAAGTTATGGAGAAAATGGCTTTTGAGAATTTTACATTGCTGTTATCGAGCTTGCTCCAGAGGATGATGAACCTTAATTTGTGCTATACTTTTCAGGACAATTATGCGAATTGGTATTATGCAGACAAATTTCATTTCCTTATATATCAGGGGTGTTCAACCCATTTTTGATCCCTGGAGCTTTTTACGATGGCCCAACATCTCATAGAAGCATTTTTAGTTGCTTATTTTTTTTATAAGAAGCCTATTACAAATCGAATAATTGTGTAGATAAAGGCTTTTTTTGAGAACGTACATTGATTACTTTTTTAATAGATTTTTTTTGTGAATGGTATGGGTGGGATGTTAAATGGCCCACTGCACTATTTTCGTAATGATTTGCGGCCCATGGCTATAAAATGGGATGAACACCCTTCCTTGCCTGATTTTTAAAAATATCTCCTTATTTTGCCAACTCTTTGTGCACCAAAACGTGATGAATGTCGAGCAATTTTTTTCATTAATTTATATTTATAAGCTATGGGGAAAATGGCTCTTGAAAATTTAAAATTTCAGCTATAGGGCTTGCTCCAGAGGGTAATGATCGAGCCTTAACAAAACCCACTTTCAAACGTCTAACTACAGTATGCCAAAGTAGCCTATATGATATATATGCCCCTAAATTGGTTTTAGTGCATACAAGCATGTTTTCCTTCATAAAATTCTCTTTATGGCGACCTTGTATGCCATATTTTTTGGGTGGTCATCTTTAGCAGGTTTTACTGTATTTCCAATTCATCTAAAATATTTCATAATGTCTTATTTCGTTTTGTTTTTCTTTCAGTCTACAACTCTCCTGCTTACGAATCTATGGGCTTCCGAATGATTGTCGATCGCCTGATAAATATTGGATACCCTTTGGAGCTGAGGGACTTTGAATACGATCCCACCTTCCCCATCAGGTAGCAACCACTCTTTCTTTGCTTTCGTATTTTTCGTCGATTTATTTGCAATTGAAACTTCAGTTGCTCGATTTGTTTATTTGGCGTTGTTTTTTTATTTGCTCTTTTTCATACCGGAGGCTCGGGCAATTCGATAGGCCTATATCGTTTTTATAATTTTGCGCTCGTACTCTTCAAAGGTCTTAATTAAATCCATCCTTTATCTGCCACTTGTATAAACTGTCCGGGAGCATCTCGCGTTGGTTTGTCTACCTCATTCTTCTGCAGGTATGTTGCCTACAACGGTAACATTTACATGTCCGAACCTTTTGGTCTTTTGGGTAAAGTAACTGCTATGGGTTTGACAGCAGTCCCACTTAATTAAACGTTAACGAAAAGGAGGTTCTTCCCGTTCAGTTTGTGCAACTTGGCGTATATCCTTAACGCGGGGCGTGATTATCTCTAATGAGGATTTCTGATTTTCAGATGGTTGGTGGTGCTCCACTGGGTAGTAGGTGGGCGTCACTTCCCCCTTTTTTATTTTATCCTATTTTTTAAAGCTTGTGTACTATATCCATATTTTTATTTCGAAAAAGCTTTACCTTATTTCCTTGATTATAAACTTTGGTTTATACATTTCAAGCATTCGGTTGTTTTGAGAGGTAGCACCAAATCGATAAAGCATTTAAATAATGTGAGCTTCTCTCGAATACAAGGGTGGTGCTCGAGGAAATACGGTAACAGTACGGGTTTTGGAACTTGAAAAAGGGGCACTGGCATCATACATTTTTTTTTATCCTATTTTTTTCCTTTCCTCATGTTTGGTTTCGTTTCTCGTTGGCATACCTGTGATCTAAACTAATAAGGACGGGTTAGTCTAAAAGGTGGCATGTTCTCTGGTGTTGTGTCGTTCGTAATATGATGTCAAATTTCACTGCTAAAAATCAAATTGATGATTAATAGAAAATATGATCAACTTCCTTAACTGGAATTGTTTTTAATGTTTAGATATTTTTAACAAAGTTTGGGATTAAACTGGCATTTTATGCTTTAATTTTGGATTAATACTAACATATAGTTTTCAATGTTATCTTCTTAAGGAGCTTGTGCTTTTTAAAAATACCCATATTGAGAAATTGAATGTTCTTGTGTCTTTTTCGAACAATTTGCCCAGAAAGGTCTTTCTATTTTTGTCTGTGCATCTTTAACAAAATCTATGATCCTTCCCAGAAATGGGTAACTGTTTTCCGATGAAACCGTTGCAACAAACTAATTTTTCGTTTGTTGATTTTTTGACGCAAAACAGGGGCCTTTGGTTTGACACACTCTATGGCAACTTGCTCAAGGTGGACGCCTATGGCAACATCCTGGTGTGCATCCATGGTTTCAAGTTCATGAAGACGTAAGTGCGACTTATTGATCGGATTAAAATAACTTTGTCAAAGTAGAATCTGTTGCGTGTTGACTTTATGATGTAAAACCACGTTTGGGTTTTCGTTATTAGGGTGTAAGTTCAGCGGTGAACTCAAACGAGCTAACTCGAACGAACTTAACTCCATTGCGCTAACTAAGTCGACCTAACTCCATCGAGCTACGAACCGTAACTCTGTTGAGCATTCTTTGTCGAGCGAACTCGGTCGTAAAATTTGTTGTTTTCGTTTTAAAATTAATTTCGCCACGGAATTGTCAATTTACACACATACCTCGTTATGCGGCCTAAATTTCTTTAATATATGGCCAGAAAAGTCGAAAAATTTACTTTTCTGTACCCGGGATTTAAATGTTTTATCCTCGAGGACCTAACCTTGCTAGGTGAGGGTTAAAATGGGTCAAGAAACCCTTCATTGACAAGGGTCAAATAGCAGGGTGAAAATATCTTGCTCCGCTATTTTATTTGATTATGATGTCACACATTTACCCAGCATTTCGCTTTACGGCCACCCACATCTAGGTCATAATAGCAAGGTATTAATGTACTTAGGCCGGAATTCATAGTCGTCGAATAAGCACTACTTGTGTGTTAAAAGTATACAAATAAGTACTACTTATACGACTATGAATTCCCGCCTTTGAAAGTAAAAATTCATTTCGAAAATAAAGTCAACAGCATTTTTACTCCCCGGGGAGGTTCTATGGACCAATACTTGTGGATGTGTCTCTGAAACAGCTCCTCCATTTGTTTCGTTGTTGTTGGTGGTATTTAAAAGAAAAAGAAAAAAAGACCGATTTACATATTAACAAAATCGAGGTGCTAAATATTACACTGATATGTCAAAAACATTGCAAATAATTCAAAGGTCTTTCCAATATTCTCAGGTCAGAGGTGTATGCATTATACCCCAACAAGTTCCTACAATTGGATGAATCACGCGTCTACGTTTTAAACACTTTGTTTAATCTTCCTGAGACATACCTTTTGGCATGCCTGGTGGACTTTTTCACCAATTCGCCACAATATGTCAAGTAAGCAGACATCGTATACATCATTCCATTAAGAATTTCCAATGGCATTGTATTTACATCCTGTTGTGTCTTTGTTATTATTTAGGGTGCAAAATGGAGTGAAGCGCGGTCACCTCTTCATGTCCTTTCGCTCCATCTTCCAGGACGTGCGTGCTTCCGTTGATTGGGTTCATCTTCAGGTTTGTACTAACGAGATTTGCAATGATTTGTGGCATGACAGTCAAAGTAAAGAATTGCAATGTTTTTCCATTACTTTTCATTTTTATTTATTTTATTTTTTTCAGGGAACACTAAAGCAGGAAACTGTAGATAATTTAGAACTGTATGTGCTAAAGGATGATCGTCTGCCATTGATTTTGGACAGGTGGGTTGTGGATGCGTAGGGTATTATAAAAATATAAACTGATATTTTTTGCTTCTTCATCTTGACATTAGCCGACGCCGATGGTCGAGTGGTTACGTTTGCCTCTCGATCCTAGGGTGCGGGGTACAATCCCCGGTCGAGGTCGGTGGGAATTTTTCGAAAGGGCGGAATTCCTTAAGTGACGGCTCTTTTGAATGAGAATTTAAACCGAGGTTCCGTGTTGATCTCCCTTGCTCTCTGCTCGTTAAAGACCCCTCGAGAAGGGGTGGAAGTCCCCCCTCGTAGGCAAAATTCCCAGGGAGGTGAAGGAGGCCCTTTCCCTGGCGTTGGTGTTTAGC
>JAQGCC010006268.1:0-10457 GCA_034698905.1 Xestoiulus laeticollis
AGATGTTAAGATTCCTGGTTCACATGCACGCCAAGCGGACAAAATGTGTGACCATGCCAAATTTAAGCTGGGTAACCAACACTTACAAAAAAAACCTTTTTGCATAACTTGGAGAATATGCAGTGGCGAAATTTTAAAAAGATCCAGATTCTTTAAAAATAAGGATTTGACAATAAAAATTGTTTTACCTTGACCAGCGATGGCTACTAATTGTGAGACAGTGCCAGTCCTCAGACATTCGGGAAACAGTAGAAACGACGCACATTGTCTTAAGTTAAAGAAATGATTGATTGATTGGCAAAACAGCTTTAGTTAACTTGACTTAATCACTAAACTGACTAACAATTTATACTGAACAATAGCATTGCTAGGCTAACTAGCAGAAGACCAACACACAGGACCGCTAACTAATCATTGACCTGACACACAGGCCCACAATCCACTAACTGACCCCCATGCTGGATACTGTCTCCTTTTTATCCAATCAAGGAAGACAGTGGCGCCATCCACATTCCTTACACAATGCTACGGCCAAATGCCTTAGCATTGGAATGTTACTGACCCTGGGTCACGGGTCACGCATGCATTGATGTTAGGTTGTTGCCTAATCAATCCAATGCCGCTCAAAAGTCATCATTTGGCCAGCGTTGCAGTCTGGCCAAAGGTCAACGACCTCGGCGTTCCCAGACGGCCTGCGTGACCTTCAGGTGGGCGGGAGGTTGCATAAATGTGAGGCTTGGACTCTGCCTCACAGTAATTGACGAATTTTGTAAATTTTCTAAGGTTTTTTTTTTTAAAAATTAGTAAACTTAAAAACAATCCAAAATTGCACGTCAAAAAATTCTAATTCACATGCACAAGCAATGTTGGAAATTTTTCACGTATAATTTTGAATTGATCTTTTTTTTTTAATACTAAAGCAGTTTACTTCCAAACATAATTTACAAAGAATTACATGTGAAAGGAACATCATTTGGGTTAAGCTATCCTGCATAGCATACATGATCGCAGTGTTTGCCCCCTTTAAGGGGTTACATTCAGCAAATTTAGATTTTTGTCGAGGCACACTTGTAGGAGTTATTTGTAAAAGGGTAATAAACATTATTCAGCTAATGGAAACAGATCTTATTATTTTTTTCAAGAATTTTTCTCTTTATTTCATGTCATTTCTCCTCCATATCCCTGGAATAGAGTTGTGCTATTTTTTCCAGTGTGCTGCAACAAGTTTAGTGTGTTAAGTAGGACAAGGTTGTAAAACCCTACATTATATTTTCATGTTTTATTTGCAATATAAAGGTAATCGCAGCATCCAAAGCGATCAAAAGTTATAGTTCATTTTCGGCATATTCCATTATTAATTCATCAGCTATATCATCTATCATAGCTTGAACATTACCACAGCATTAGCTTTATAGGATTTGATTTACTTAACGAGGTCACTGGGTCTACTACCTGTCACTAAGTAACTGCTATTACAGAGTTAATTCTTTCGTAAATCCAGCATCATTTCCACGTCATAGAAATGAAAATGAAATAAAAGGTAAATGAATTGACAGCTGGAGGCGAAGCGAATCATCGCTGTGTCAAAATGAAATCTCGAGTGAAATGCAATTTTCAGAGGAAGTAGGAGAGCGCACGCACTGCTGATACTCAACAGAAAAATAAAGTGGAAAAACAATTTTTTAGGAGATGAACAACCTTGTATGAATCGATGTATGGAGAAAACTTAATAAAAAACTGCCATCTTTCCAGGGTCTGATATGGATTTTTTTAAATGATTTTGCTTCGGTTGGATAGTGGGCCAGCAATGCCTTTGATTTTCATTAATCGGTTGCATGCATCTAAGGGTTACCGATTTTATTCAATGGTATTTCTTGAGAGAGCCAAAGATGACAAAATGCCTCATTTTTATGGCTTTTTAAACGTTGCCGAATTCCTTCAAATCATAAATGTGAAACTATAGCTTGGAACTCCATGATTATTATTCCTATAATACCGAATGACAGGACGAAACATTAGAGAAATATCCCCCGGCTATCACCTACCTTGAGATTTGCCTGCAAGGTTAGTTCCAAAATACCCCACCATAAAAAAGGGCCCCATCGAAGCATGGGTACATGCAAAACATGTTAAAGAGGGATGCATACAAGAATAAGCCTTTTTTTTCTAAATTATTTTTTGAAACTGTACGTAACAAATGGAATGTACGAGGACCTAGCATAAATATTCTATTATTTGTTTAATTTTTTTGTATATGTATATGTATATTCCATTTCATGAAAATGTCTCTAAAGTTTATAATTGTAGATGGTCTGGTAAACTTTGCGGGCATATTTCCATGGAACAGAATATACGTAAACAAAAAAAATTAAACAAATAATAGAATATTTAAGCTAGGTCCTCATACATTTCATTTGTCCTTATCAGTTTCCAAAATTAAATAAAAAAATAATTTAGAAAAAAAGGCTTCTGGTATGCAAACTTCTTAATGCTGCACAGAAATCTACTCTATGCTCGTACTCACCAATATTTCTATATCATAAGGCAAATATCCTGTACAATAGAACCCCTCTTAGCTAATAACATCTTGTAGTTTAAAAAACATTTCAGGCCGGACATTTGGGACAATATCCAGCGTGAAAGTAATTTCATTCGCTAATTTGCTATTTCTACTGATAAAAGATTTTTTATGCATTGTATTCAATCAAATTCACGCACTATAGCAATCATTGTATCAACATCGGATTTAGTCAAATTATTAAATGTTGACTTAATAAATATTTTTTTTCTCGCAAAAAAGTCTCTCCCCAATACAAATAATTATTGTTTTCATGTTAGGATTGAAAGTGTAGTTGATTAAAACAAGGTACATGTATTGCCCAAAATCTTTTAGCTATGGTATATGTTGAGCCAATAAAGCATATGATAAAGGCCTAAATATGTCAAAACATTGTTAGATTAAATTTTTTAGTAGTACATGTATTATGCAATCTAATTAAATATAAAACAATTAGAAATTTTAAAGCCTTTTGTATTTTGTAAATGTTTGAAGTTATAAAACTTACCTTAAAAGCGTTGGTGTCATAATTCATCTCCATTATCAGAATGACATGCCTACACGCAAGACACAACAAACACTACATGTAGTTTCCTATAAACAATTGAAAATCTGTCATCGTGAGTGTTATAAATCAACAACATAACATTTGAAACGTTGTCTGAATTTGCATATATGCCTTATGTTGATGCTATCGTCAATACTTTCCCCATCTAAAACCACTTTTGTCTGTCAGTAGAGCTAAAAATGTTATCTTACACATAGCGTCGACTCGTATAACGAACAGAGCGGCTGGTCCCCACAAAATGCCTAACTATCTTTGTATAAATCTCTTATTATAACGAACGGTTCGGCTGGTCTCTTCACTATCTCACAATACTAAATGACGATTTACAACAAACAGCAATTCGATGTCGGGGGTCAGAGACAAGTAACATCCAGTTGTGTCATAAGATTCATATTTTCATTAATTTTAAGGATTGGTTTTAAAGTTAATATCTTAAAACATTCTAAGGGGCACTCAAAACACTGCAAAAAAAATCTGCAAGCAGCTTCAGTGAGTATACTCTCCAGCATTCGGCAAAAACTGAATTTCTGGTGTTCAATAGAAAACAGCAGTATACAAGTCATTTCAGTCGATATAAAAACTGCTAGGTGTCATAAAAAGCCATCCAAGTCGCCTAGGAGCTCATTATTAGAAATGAATGTCCAATCTTCTTGGCGTTTGTTATAACGAGAGTTGACTACTTATAAAAACATAAATAACCATGGAAAATATTCAAAAGTACATGTAACTTATTCCATTTTAAATTCCTACCATATTTATTTACTTTTTAATCAATAAATGCAAGAATCTAAATCCCTGAGAAACGAATCAACAAATAAATGTTACCGGTCAACCAGACGGCTCACATAAATGAAAAAAAAATATTTAAAGTTTCCCTCTTAATCTCTTTCTGTTCTGCATAGTTTGCCCCAATGAACTAACTGGAATCAGTTATAATTACAAACCTATAAGTGTGTAATGCCAGATTTCTAACTACAGAATTGTGCAATTCTACCTCGTATGCAAGGCGATGTGACACGGATACCTTTTTATTTTCAATCTTTTAAGGTACAGTACTGGAAACTCCAGCCTTATTCCGCTAAATCTAAAAGCATTTCCCATATTTTATTCACAATAAAAAGACTGATAGTTGTCGGACAGATACTTGGATTTTGAATTTGAAGGGAAACTTAAAATCACTATACTACTTGACGATTAATTCGTTACTCACTAAGGAGGATGCAACGCATTGGAAAATTTTGTTTCAGCAAAAAAAGTCAGCAATACATACTTGATTGTTGCACCCATGTGCTGTCCTTCATTTTCCAACTTAGAATTTATAACAAAATATCTACATTGTGCTGGCTTGTTATTTCCATTTCTTATTGGTGGGTTTAAATTCGATTTTACGGCTCTTAATCGTAGTCCATTTGTGGCGCTTCCAGTACCAGAGAATTGGTATGAGCACAGAAAACACCATAATGACCTGAAAGGGAGAGATGGATGTGTAAATTGATACGAGAGTCAACATGTACTGTATTCGTGAAATAATATTCATGGCCATTACCTTTACAGCAATGCGTTTACGATCATCAAATTCGGGTTCTGCAGCCCACTTCAGAAAAACGCAAACATCTTTAGCCATCTGGCTGGCAGTAGCAGGTGTACCTGAATTTTAGTAAAAATAATTTCAATTATATTTCATGAAACCACAAGTGATACTTAACTAAGAATCAGGCCTGCTGACTAGTAAACGTTTCAGAACACCCTAAATCCAGACACATGAGGCAATTTCACGGCCAAAATAAATCGCCCCAAATTTCAGGAAATTTATTTCTGGGCAGCAAATTTCAGTTTATGCCGCATACGTGTAGCAACAAATTTCGGAATTCCCTAAATTGGCCACACCGAATAATCCTATCTTGGCAACACTGATCAATACCGTAAAATAGGAACTGTAATCTAGCTTCTTTCAAGCTTCTTTTTTTGATTTCTGATTGAATTTGGGAAACGGGAGATAAATTTCTTGAATAGAATCTTGCTCCATTCTGGAAACAAGATCGAAATTTCCAAGCGACAACGAAATATTTCGTAGGCAGGGTTAGCCTCGGGTTAATATTCTAGAATTAGATGGCTCTATAACCCTGGGTTGTTTTATCAAGGGTTAATTGGTGCTACACATACAGCTAACCTGGAGGTTAACCAGGAGTTATATTTTAACCAGAGGTTAGTAAACATTAGATTTTCATCTCAGTTGGTGCAACCGGCCCTTAGAGGCTTTTCTGCGCTACTTGGGGGATTTCGAACATCCGAAATCGACCAAGTAGTAAACCCCAAACCTAGGCTTGAGAGGTGAGCAGGCAACCCATGTCGAACACCGGCACCGGGAAGAATTAGTTATAAGAAATTAATTCTCACCATCGCTGTACTCCATGGCTTCATTGTACAAAGCTTGCGCCATCGAAATGGCACCACCTGGGAAATAAGGATTGAAGTATTGGCCTTCTTGCAACTTCACACCAGCTGGGGCATCGCAATAGCTAGTCAGCAAAGAGAACACATAGTCCTGGAGAATAAAAAAAACAATCGGTTTGCAATCTTTTCTGTCCATATTCTTTCAGCGACATTACTAAGCGGCTATAGCAAGCTACTGATATAAAAAGAGTAGATAGCATCATTTGTATTAGCTTAAACCTTCCGGAGCTAATTTTTAACAATTGTAATACACGAAAAATAAATTTGAAGGAATAGTACCTCGCCGCCATGACGGGCATTGACGATAAAAGACAGGTCGGGAGGTATTGCCCCGTTGTTGGCAAAACGGGCAGCTTCGTCGTTAGGGTATGGACTAACAAACTTGTCGGATAGTTTGCCCGGTCTCATGAACATCGCACCGGTATCATCGGGACCATCTTGCACTTGGACCTTCATTAGAAAATAAGTTTCAAATTTTATTTTTACGATTTCAAGAAATCGAACGTCTGGTTGGAAATTGACAAAACGAATATAAATATTTGCTTGCCTCTTCTGCTTCCCGCTTTGCTTCTTCTTCGGTGAACACTGCCCCGACTAACTCACGATAGGCAACAAACCTCAAACTGTGACACGCAGCACACACTTGCTTGTATACTTCATAGCCACGTCTCACGCTTTATGAAGACAGAAAACAGTGTAAGATAAACGAACGGAATGGTGTTATGAAACTGTAGTACAATTCGCACATATGCAACATATGAAAGCCCAACCGTGCTTAAAATGAAAAGTAGAGGGCCGTTACACAAGTAAATACGTAAAGTTAGAATACTATAATGCCAAAATTAGCCACATCTTCATTACAAGGGACAAGTGTAGGCCCTATCGCAAAAATACCACTATACTTATAAAAACTTCAGCAGAGTCTGGTTAAGAAGTTTCCAATTAAGAAAGTTTCTCCTATAAGAACTGGTATTTTTGAAGTTAAGAAATAAACCTTGCATATGATGAATAATCTCACTGTGGCTATGCATTTGAGTTGAAATCTTTACAACGTTTTAGAATTTATGAAGAAAAAAAACAAAAAAAAAAACAATCGAGATGGTTTTAAAATCGGTTTTGCTAATGAATTGATACGTCAATATTTCGAACTAAACAGTTTCTTGCTTTTAATATACCATTTAATGTTAATTTTCTGAGCAAGTTGGTTGTTGAAATTGCAGATGCTCTAGATCAGCCCTAGGCTATCTACTTTCTACTAAAGATGGCTGCCATATTATGTAGGCAAAAATTTGTACATCCAATTTAAACCAAATTATAAGTTCCAGGCTAGCAAAACCATGTAAGCGAACTAGAATTGTGACCAATGTTACATCTGTGACAATTTTTCCATAATGGTTACCCAAACCTCTGCAAATTCACCTTGAATGGTCCAAGGAATCAAACCATCCACCATGGCTCCACGGGTAGTGTGGTGGATGCAAATCCAAAGCCTTTACAGACTCGTTTAGGGCATAAACGAGGCCCGCAGTCCCACCCACAAGCACTCCTACACTTCCTAAGAGCTGAAATTTAACAATGGCAGATATAGTTGCAATAATGATATCGTAGATAATTTTGAACTAAGTTTTCGGCAAAAAAACTTTAATACAATTTTACTAGGGGCCTTTAAAAAGGAATCTGCCAAGGAAGCCATTATAGTAAGTCCACTGATGATGGTATTTCACTTTTTTTCAATTATCTTCACCTTTAGAGTTTAAACTTTAAAGAGGTCAGTGAAAGGAATGAATAGACACGTGTCCCAAGATGGGTCCCATCTGGTGTCCCCAGGGAGATGGTTTGGACAGGGGAAGAATGAGGGTCAATTTTTCAAGGTTAATTAAAGTCGTCCTTTTTGAATGGCCCATTAGAAAAAATTGAGGATAAGGTACGTATTACATAAGAGTTGCATGCTAAATGCATGCAATTATGAAATTATTAAGATAGTTTATATTAAATTCAAAGATATATTACCACTTTTTTCCCAGACGACAACTCCTTGATTGTGGAAAAATTCTACATCAAAAACAAATACAAATACTTATGTAATAAAAATACATGTACTTATTTTATAATGCTAAGACGGTTATCCCGCATTACAACATTCGAGGTCAACTACTACAGGAAAGCCACATGATTAGGCTTAGAAAAAAAATCGTGGTTTTAAAGCTCAAATTATGAAAATTCAAAAAATAGTGAAATGAAATTTGTAACGACATTAATTTCATTTTTAAAACATTTGAACTCATTTTGCATTCCGCAAACCTTTAGGCTACTAAAATTCGAGTTAAAAATAGCCAGCAAAGGTACATAGCGGAGCCGGTTGTAATTCAGAGCCAAAATTCGCCACGATTTCTCCATTGAATGCATATTCAAAGTGTGCGTAAAATCAATCATAATGCGGATTATATCTAAGCGTGTTACAATACTAACTTTATGCGTTATGAATCCTTTATTTGCCTTTAAAATTCCGTTTTTGCTTAACTTTCCCAACACGGCAGCCATCTTCACCGAGTGGACGAAAAAGGTCGAAAAAAAAAGCACGCAAACGTGATGATTGGTGGCGCCATCTATTGGCCATTAATGGCATTACTGTTCAGCATGACTAACGCGCCATCTGCTGGCCATTCAGTAAGTCACTAATTTCTCAAAAAATTGCAAAAAATCCGTTTTCTAATCTATAGGCTTATTGTTAAAATGACAAATTTAAACTCGACAACATGGATAAAGAATGCCTTATCAAAGGAAGCTAGCGTCTCTGGATTTAAAACAGAACACGGTGATCTACTTTTCGAAATTGTCGATGTATGTAAACAATTTATATATCATTATAGGCCTAAGGTGCGCATGTTAAATTGTCATTATGACGTTCGAATCGTAACCTACTTTTCTATCTGTTATTCCATTTGCAATTATAAGACTTGCATGATGCGTCATATTGACGTCAACACAATACCAAAGTCGTTTACTTTCGTGCAATTCCCGTATTTCAAATTTCCCTTACAGATCTATACGTGTAGTTCAGCACCCTCTAGTGGCGTATGAACTTCAAAGCATTCATTTCATTTTACGTGTATAAATCTCTCAGCTAGTATAAATAAATCCATAGTATTTGGAAAGAAGTGTTTGTTTATTTGCTGATTTTTAGCGTTATCCGGCCTTTTTCCGCACATGAGGCTCCACCAACGGTGCCAGATTATAATTAAGCCCTAGCTGTGGAGGCCCCTGGCAGTCGAAATCTCGGGGCCCTATTTTTCATAAACATTTAATATGTATATATAATTAATATACATATTCCTAGCATATAGAGAAAAAATTGTTTTTAAAGAAATTCACAAATTAAAACAACCGGAGAAACAAATCAACACTTATTCAAGCCTTATATTCGTTAATTGTCGCAGTCATAGGGCCCCTAACAGACGCGGGGCCCTTATAGACAATTGCCTGCATAATTTGCCCAATTAGTAATCCGGCACTGCAGAACACCAACGCCAGGGAAAGGGCCTCCTTCGCCTACCTGAAGATTTTGGGTTATATATCCTAACCCAAACAAACCAAACCTAACATAAATCAGCCTTATATAAAATCAAAAGTTTTCCTGCAAGGGGGATTTCATACCTCCTCTCGGGGTGTCTGTAATGTGCAGAAAGCAAGGGGGATCATTCAACACAAGTGCAATTAACTGCTAGACTATCGGCATTGGCTATTAAAATCAGTAACTAGAAAGTTGTGCACAGGAATAACTTCGTACATCCAAATATTTGGTTATATACATATGTAAATGTATGACCAATTTGGGTTAAGAATTATGAAAATGAATTTTATAATTCCCTTTTAACAGGGGGAAAGAATAAAATGTTGGAAAAATTTGGTTAAAATTAAAATGATATGAAATTTTTAATCTTTAATTCACTATACTCTAGGAATGCCACTTTGTGGATTTCTTTATAAATGAAGAAGAAATTATCACTATTATCAGAGATGACTCCGGCTTGCAAATATTTGGAATTTTCACGCCTGCACAAAAGGTTCAAATTTTATCCAAGTTAGTAAAGCATTCCTTGCCTTTCAGTACGAATTAGCAGAATTCATATTTAACAGTTCATAGAACAAAAGTGATATTTTTTTTAAAATTTGTCATTCAGTATAGAAGTCGCATCTTTGGAGCATTTCCATTTACGATGTCTGCAGTATAAATTCGAGATGCGGCGATGCATTCTAAAAAAGGAGATGGCTGATAAACTTGATCGCATTTATAGGCCTACACTTGGTGTTGATTATCAAATTGTGCTTATTTTAATAGAAGTCGAAAAAGTTGGTATAGGAGATCCTGGTAAAAGCAAGCACAAGTAGGTATAATTCTGATTATAAAAACGCAAATGTTCTACATTGTTTAAAAAATTTAAATTCTACCATGTTTTTAGGTTAAAACAGTGGTATTACGAGTGTGACGAGTGTAGAGTTTTTGCAAACATAATAAGGAAGAAATTGGTGGCCTTATCAACAGAGGAGAATGACACACCATCACAGGAGCTATCATATTCAAATTCAAGTATTGAAGCATCAATATGCTAAAAGTACCTGCATAATGTGAAATTTGCATGTCATATTAATAACGTTTTAACTTTGTTTCAGTTAAACAACACGAATACATGCTAAATGTAGTTCCTATCAACATTCGGGATTCACAAGAACCTCGTAAGAAATTAAGTGTTTATTTCGAATTACAATTTTGTGCTTGCCAATAAAACGAGTGATTATTTTGTTGCTTCCACAAAACAGAAATCAAGGATATTTAATGCCAAATTGATATTCATAACTGACTTACTGCACAATGATTAT
>JAQGCC010006269.1:0-10456 GCA_034698905.1 Xestoiulus laeticollis
ACGTGACAGAAAATCCACTGACAAGGGTCTGGGGAGAAACTATAAAAGTAGTTGGTTTTGGAAATCAAGTTAAGGGATGGGAATTGTTTTGTAACATTTAGTATTGGAGATAAGTATCATTTCAGATATCAAATTGAATTGTAAAAAAAAATCAACCAGGAATCTACACAAAACCTCCGAGCCAGAGGGGAGTTGAAGGTAAGTGCATTTTTAAACTTTTGAATTTGGCGCTTCCTTCTGTCATCAGCGCGACACAAGCCTATCCTAAGTGGATAAGCGTGCCAACTCCCAAAGGGGGCGTGTCCGTGAAGTAGAGGGTCAGACAGGTGGTAAGTCCTTTAGGCTCACCCTGGGGACACCTTGCCCTGGCGCAGTGCTGCCATCTAGTAGCTGTTAAATCAAAATCGTATATACGCCATCAGGAATTGGTGTTTTGGGGGCAGCATTGCACTCGTTGTTTCCCCAGCGTTGGGATTATAGCGACGGGTTGGTTTAATATATATATATATAATCGCTTTTAAATGATAAATAAGTGCCTTGTATATCAAATATTTGTATATCAAATGATTTTATTCGTTTTTTTTTTACTCGTCTCCTAAATGGCCTATACATGCAGTAGCGGCAGTAGAGTCGAAAGTTGGATGCCAAGTAGCTGCACGGTGGCGTTGCTGTGCAGTCGGGTCAGGGGCGGGATTAGTTGGCATCAGCTACTTCAAAGGTGCCTACACGAAGTTATTATACTGGTTCACCTCTTATACTGTGGTGTGAGTAGGAAAATTCCTACTTAAAAAGTACGTCAACGACTCAGAAATGGCGTCCAACATTATGACAATGGATAAAATGATCATTTAAATTGTAAAATTCAGTAAAAGTAAGAATATGATAACAACATGTAATAATTCTAGAAGTGATTATCCAGTTATACAACATTAATTCACGTTTTTTGCTCCAACAGTACGTACATGAATATTTAATTAAAAAACGTGAATTAGTGTTGATTTCCTGGATAATAAATAACATAATTATTATATTCTTCTTTTACAGAGCAAAAAATATATGTAAAAACTTACTTCTCAAAATTCAAAATATTGCAAAATATCCAAAAACAAAAACGCACGTTTTGGATTGGATTGTTTATGCAAAAGTGTCACCGGATGGCGTTGGCGCAGCAATCTCTGTTGTAATGTGAACCACACGCCAGATTATCCGGTATGACAATTATGACGTGTCTGTGACATCAGAGGTAAGTTCTCCGTCGAGTCCGTTAGGTGTGAATACGGCATTTTTCTGAGAGTCGGTTGGGGAGGAGCTATAGCGCGACCGACTTTGCGTGCAAATCGAAAAAATACTATGTGCATGCGCACTCACCGATTTCGGTCGGAAAAACGCGTAGTGAAAATCAGGCATTATTCCAGTGGTTGGGAAGTAGTGCTCTACTCGCTTCGCGCATGCACACTTCAATTGAAAACCAGCCTCTCTCAGTAGAAGGCGCTGCTGAAAAAAAGTTCAAGCACAACTTACTTTTTTTTTGCTGCCAGCAGGTGATTCTTGATTCCGTCCAGTGGGAATCAGGCATCAATCATTAAAATTTAAGTTGATTTCGGAATTTTCAATACCTCAATCTTTGCCCTCCCTCACAATTAAGACGCAACTGTCCTCCTCTGAGCGCAAAATCAGATCGTTGGGGCTGATTTCAGTAGATAAAATCCTACTCAAAAAAGAGCTAATGATGCTAAATTGCAGATTCATAATTTGCAGTATATTTACTGAATTTTATGGTACACAATGTAGTGTATAAACAATTATTATCTAATGCATAAATGCTAATAAAAAAACTGATATTCATTCTAAAATTTTAAAACTTGAGGCAGCAAGCGTTCAGCAGCTGAACTTTAGTAGCCGGGCGAGGTGGTAATGGGGAGATCTTCTTACCAGTTGACACCCTATTGCTATCAGGATGCCCAGAAATAAGTGTTGATGACTTAATTAGCGCTCCTCTTGAACTCGATTAAATGGTCCTTTAATAGCCCTTGAATGATCCCATCTGTAAAAGAAAAGTGACATTGAGGCAGCACACACTCGGCAACTAAAATTGTGCTAAGTAGGCATGGAAGTAACAAGGAGATTACTTTACCATTTAACACCCTATTACTTCCAGGATAATTGAAGCCAGATGCTGGCATCTTCATCAGCGCCCCTTTGATCCTCCCCTAACGGTCCTTAACGGGTCCTAATGGTCCTAGCTGTAAAAGATAAAAGATATTATATAACAAAGTACCATTGTCCATAGGGGCGTGGTACTAGGGCAAAACTCAATAAACACTTAAGGTGTTACTTATCTGAGGGCTTGCTTGTTGACATCCGGCGTTCCTCCCACTGGCGGAGGACTCTCCGGATCTGTCCCCTTCTCTCTTCCTATATAAGGCCTTTTCATCCCTGACAGGCCTAACCTTTACTTCTTCAGAGCCTTAGTGAATTGTAGAGCATCTTTGTAGCTCCCAACTTTTGAAACCTGCAATAATACAATTAGTAATATAAAAAAGTTGAAAGTCGATATAGTAGATATGAAGGAGTTTGAAACACGGAGAAAATTGAACAAACCAACCGTGCAGCATTTGACTAGATTATATATAAAATCTTAAAAAACCTTGTAAAAAGTTAAGGCAATAAAATGTTAAAACTCATTAAAATTTATTGGTAAAACTTTTTACAAGGTTTTTGAAGATTTTATATATAATCCAGTAGAATGCTGCACGTTGGTTTGTTCAATTTTATCCGTGCCTCAAACTCCTTTATAATTATAAATACAATTAGTTTTTATTTAACATTAAAACAAGGAGCCACACTTTTTACAACCCCACGGTACAGATACAACACATCTGCAGATATCAACCATCTGCAACTGCTGCACCAGGCCCAAAGTCAGAAGTCTCATATGTTAGAGGCCCTAGGAATACTTTCAGATATTAACAACCCAAACAGGTCAGCACTCCCATTCTTGTAACCCATTCTCACCGATAGACCCGCACGGAACGGAGGCGGCTTTGGCCAGGGGCCAGGATCCCAGGTGCTCACAGTGCCTCAAGGACCCTTTGCCCCCCGTATTATTCTCGTACGGAGAATCTTCGGATTCGCTTGGGCTCGAGAGCGAGGGATTCCAGACGGACCGCCTAATAGTTGGCGCCCAACTAACTTCTAACCACGACCCCATCTGTGTTTTGTGGCGGATGCAGTCACATCTTCTTCTGCACAAGCTTCTGGTGCACCTCTGTTGGATTTACACCAACAGAGCGGGTTGGTTCCTGCAGGAGGACCTGCAGGCATGGACTTCAGGTTGGCATCCATGGTTCAGCCGAACTTGAGCCCTAATAATTTCTATAGTCAGGATCCGACTATTAGGTATGATTATTTACCTCATGGAGGTATTTTGCTGTCTCAACGACATCTTCCAGCGGAAGTAACCGCTTTGGTCAAACAATTTCCTGTGTTGGCCGATTATGTGGTCCCGACTGGCCAAAACACCGGGTTGAGTACTGCTACTGGCAGACTTAACTCTAGCACTCTTCTCCAGTCTCGTCCATCAGGACCAACTGTACTATAGGACTTCAAGATGGTCAGGGGAGCCGGGCTCACACATCTCAACCGGTTTCCCTTCTTACGGGGGGACTAGGCACGAGTTTAAGGTACCTCCTTCCCAGCCACCTCGGGTGGACTGACCAGAGCAGGTGGCAAGAGAGAAAAGTATACTTTCCCAAATAGCAGAGTTGCGTAGACAATATCTTGATGTCAGCCTTCCCAGAGGTGTGCATCCCTCTACACCTCCACAGGATGAGGGGGCACGGATGGGGCAAGTACTATCCAGCACAATGAGGGAACCAAGATTGGATGTCCCTCAGGCAGTGGATCCCTTGCATTCCAACCACACTCCTGGTTTAGTACCGTTTCCTCCCACTGGTGTGGGTGTTGGTGCCATTGACTCTTCGTTATTGTCAAATCTGCCGAGAAATGCCTTAAGTCGGACCATGATCAGTCCGTTGGACATCACCACACGGAGCCTTGGTTCAGAAACCGTAAGTTCCCTTCCATGTGTCGGTCAGGGTTCTCGGGACATTCCATATATGCACCCTGGGTCTCCCAGGGAGACAAGACAAGCAATTACAGGCATCCCTACAGGGCCTCCTCGTCCCAGGAATCCGGCAAATCGTACAGTGGACAATGTGCACATTAGCAAACGCTCCACCGCAGGAATGACAGCTATCGAAAGGATTTATGAAACCATTCCACAGTATGGTGGAGACAGCAAGTCTTTTAATAGGTGGTTAATAGCTTTCTACCAGGTGGCTGATCGTCACCATCTATCCGACAAGGAACAGTTGGACAGCTTTGACCATGTACATTTCCATGTCACCATGGATTGGTGGAACGCTGAGACCTCATTTAGTCCAAACTTCGAGCAAAAAACGCTTAGAGAACATCAAGCAATACAAATCCAGGGTACTGCGATCTTCATTGCAAGTATAATTAATTGCTTTAAAGAACTAAGCACACCGGTACCCACGAGCAGACAACTGTTGACAATGCATAGGGGCCTTCACACTGATATTAGTGGCCTTGGGTACATACTCGTCATATCCTGAATTTTGGCAATTAGCCGTCAGTGCTGAGCAACACCTCATTCAAACTGGTTGGTGGGAATTCAGGAAACATACCACGTGAAATGAACAAAAACCCCATAAACCAAACCATCATAATTCCAAAAAAGATTCCAAATCTGGGAATCAGGCTTCCAGCCAAAATAATTCATCCCCACCAAACTCTGAATCAAAGAACAACAGAAGACCTTATAGAAGAGAGGGCAAAACTCCCTATAAGATGGGTAATACCTCTTACCCAAAGAACAAGGACAACAATTCCTTCCAGAAAAAGGAAGACAAGTTCGAAACTTCTGGACATCCGTCCAACAAACCTAATCAGGTTTGCACTGCTTGTCTGAAACCTGGACATGTCCGCAAGGACTGTCCCGGAGCAAGCAAAGTGAAAGTAAACATGACAGTCATATCATCTGTAGAGTTACCTGAAGATGTGGATTCTCCCTAACAAGGACAGCCATTCTTCTTTGATGTTCATATCATGATTGGCTCTCAACGCTTCCCAGCGTTCTTTGATTCTGGGGCCAGTGCCACCGTGGGTGGTCTGCCCCTGCTGACTGAAATTTGCCGTATGGAAATTCCGTTCGAGGAATCTGTCCGCATTGTGAAACTTGCAGACGGAAAATCCACCACAGAGTTAGTGGCTTCCGCCACAGTACAGGTTACCCTGAAAGATTTACCTATTATTGTGGACCTAATGATGATACCATCTCACAGTGGATCAAAGATCATCATTGGTGCAGACTTTCTTGCCAAAGCGGAAATTATTTTGAACTATCAAGACAAATCTTGGCAATTCCTTAACCCGCAAAGACCTGCATTAAGTAAATATCGTCCTGATAGGGATACCTCCTATGAATCAGGATGCCTCCGTTCATTTCCGGTTATCTGACAAATCCAAATATAATGTCCAAAAATTATAATAATCCAAATATAATGTTGTGCTACGCAGTGTTGAAGGAATTCATCTTGGAATGGACGAGAGGACTGCAGTTGATGACTTCTTGGTCAAACATCAAAGGGTTTTTGACAAACCTGTAAAGGCAGCTAAGGTGGAACCACAAACCATCACCATAAAGGAACAGGCATCTAAAATAGGCGCACACTTACCGCGCCGCATGGCCGCAACGCATCGAAAGAATCCGGGTCACGGATTCTTTCCAATGCTTGCAATGGAAGCGCGCACACTTGCACGCACCACGCCGGTCGCCCTGCCGTAAATGCGGACCGGATTTTCGAAAAGAATCTCGGCCGCATTTTCAGCAGGTCTTCGTGTACTAAACGCCAGGTATCAGAGTGGTAGCGTGCATGTTTTTTATGGTGCTTCTACCACTTGATCCCGAAAGTTGAGATATTACACACGAGCATTGGTGATTGAAAACAAACGAGCGCCGGTAAAGAAAAACTAACGAGCGCGGGTGATTGAAAACAAACGAGCGCGGGTAAAGAAAAACAAATGAGCACGGGAATATTTTAGCATAGTGCGCCACCTGCGGGCACATTTTGTAACAAAATGCGATGCGTGCAAGTGTGCGCATCTACCTAGGAAATGGAAATTCATTCGATGCGTGATGCCGGTGCGGCACGGGTAAGTGTGCGCCTACCTTTACACCTCTGTTCAGAATGTATTAATGCTCACCACGGTAAAGAGCTATCTTAGAAGAAAAGATACATGCTCTATTAGATAAAGGCTTTATTAAACCAGTCAAGTCTGACTGGGCGGCACCTTCCATCCTGGTTGCAAAACCTGGTACTGCGGGAGAATTCTGCCTTGTTACGGACTTTCGTGTGCTTAATAAAGTCACAGTCCCAGACTTCTATCCGCTGTTATGGTTTGATGACCTGTTGGCCAGAGTAGCGGGAAAACTGCTCATGACATCAGTAGACCTTACCAATTGTTATTGGCAGATTCCAATTGATGAGGCAATTCAAAAATACTTCACCACAGTAACACCATTTGGCACTTTCTGCTATGTCAGAATGCCCATGGAGTCATAGAGAAGATCATTTGCGAGTTACCAGACATCTTTGCCTGTATTTATCAGGATGCTCTTTTGATTTTGAGCAACACAACAGCAGACCATTTGGCTCACTTGGATGCTGTATTAACTACCCTGTCTAACTATAACTTTGGCATCAAGCGTGAAAAATGCAAGTTTTTCATGCAAGACGTCAAGTTTTTGGGACATGTGCTTACTCCTACCGGGGTTCAAGCTAATAAGAGCAAAATAAAGGCTGTTACGGCAATGCCTCCGCCTGTCAATCTGAAACAATTAAAATCATTCTTGGCGTCTTGCCGGTGGTTTGGGAAATTCATCCCCAACATGGCACAAATTGCGGCTCCTGTCTTGAAAAAGCACATTCCATTTATCATGAATGAAACTTGTAAGAAGGCTGTGGCGGCACTGGTTGCGGCTCTAACCACTACGCCGGTGTTGGCTCAACCAGATTACAAAAAAGTTTTTCACCTTTACACGGATGCATCACAGGTAGCTCTGGGTGCAATCCTTGGTCAGGATCATGACGAGGATTTTTGTGTCATAGAGTATGCTAGTAAGCTACACACCAAAACGCAGCAAAACTATTCCACGACGGAATGTGAAGCGCTTGCGGTACTTTGGGCTGTCAAACGCTTCCGTGGCTATATTGACGGATTGCAGTTTGTGGTTAACGCGGACCACTCTCCGCTACGTCAAATCCTGGCAACCAAAGAGCCCAAAGGACGTGTGGCAAGATGGTTGATGGACATACAACAGTATGTTTTTGACATGGAATTCGTCCCAGGAAAGCTTAACGTAGTGGCGGACATGCTGTCGCGTGACGGGACAACGGTGAAACCTGTGGATGTAATCCATCAGATCCTTCTGGAGGAACAACTAATGCCTGCAGCTTAATTTAGGCAACTGCAGTTGGAGGATGTGGAATGCGAGAGGATCATTGCCGCCATTCGATCATCCAAAGATGAGGATGCTGAAGATCAGCAGACATTCATCTCGAGAGACTACGCCATCTTCTCCGGCGTCTTGTACAGATACCTTGACAGCTTTGATTAGGAAGAGCCTGCACTGGTCGTTCTATGTTCACTTTAGCAAAAAGTGATTTCATGGAATCATGATCTTCCAGAGGCTGGGCATCCTGGTGTAAGAGCCACAAGAGGAGTGCGCCAAATTCAAACCCAGCAATGCAGTGGACACAACACCGTTGCTGTCTGCACCAATACATCCCAGGTTTGAGTCTATTAGTATAGACTTGGTAGGCCCACTTCTGCTCACATTGACCGGCAATCGCTTCATTTTCTCATGTTGCAACATCACCACTGGCCTGTCGGAAATCTTCCCAATTTCAGACTCTAAGGCAGAAACCATTACAAAACTCTTGGTAAATGCAATCTGCCTGCGGTATGGAACACCGCGTACTGTCCATTGTGACAATGGACCCCGGTTTGCCTCAATGGCAATGGCGGAGACTGCAACATCTCTAGGATTTAGGCTGTTACCCACAGCGCAGCATCATCAGCAAGCCAACCTAGTGGAACGTAAGCACCTGGACATAAAGGCAAAGTTGGCAATTGCAGTTGACAACCATCACACTAAAGCCGGAATTCATAGTCGTCAAATAAGTACTACTTGAATTAAGGCCTGCTTATATAAGTGCTTAAGTCATGATTCGTATTCATAAAGGTGCAAATAAGTAATACTTGATTTCATGAAGTACTACTTAGTGGAGAAGTTATTATTATGAATTCATAGTTGCCAAATAAGCTCTGCTTGTTTAGCAAGTACTCATAGTCAAATAAGCATCACTTATTTGACCATATAAGCACTCATTTTTTAAGTCGAGTTTTGGGGTGAACTTAAGCACCGATTTATAATTGTAAAAATTGATATTAAGATATTTTATATGTATTTTAACTAAAACTTAAGGTTTTAATTATGTTTGAACATATTTTGACACTATTTTATTGGTGTCAGGCTATATATATCTTTATTGTAAATTTTAGCTTAAATTTATTACCACTTTTTGCAACATTTTACAAAGTTTATTTAAAGGTTGTAATGAGTTTCAAAACATTTTTTTATCAATGTTTTTAATGATACAAACTTCAATTATACAATCAGATTATGCACAAGGGCACATGCTTTTGTTGTATATTTTTCTTTATTTATTAATATTGAATTTAAAAAATTCTAATTTCATTTTTTACTTTTGAATTTTCAAAGTTTTCATGAGATCATAGTATCATAGTTCATCTGTGCTAATTATTTTATTTGGTTTTTGGGATTCCTTAAGAGATCCGTATACGTGAGCTACATTAGTCTGCATTAGTTTTTTGTTATTAGTAAGCAAATTCACCAGAGAATTTGAAGAAATAGGGAAGAAATGAGGGTGACCTACACATTTCAAATTGACTCTTCACCGGACCTATCAGTGTTTTAAATATTGGGCTTTAAAGTCCTTGACATGTGTTTTGGTTTCTAATGTTTTAGGCACGATTGCATTAAAAACCCCATGCATGATTCCTATTTGTTTCCCTCTTCAGATTTTTTAAATTTCAGCAGACATTCTCGAATTAATTTAGGGGGAAACAAGATCTTTTTATCCACACTGTATATTACGTTTCAAACAAGTTTTTCAACAGCACATGCAGATAATGCACGTGCTGTGTTCCTTTGGAATTCAAAATTCAAAATTAATCATTCAAAATGAATAAGCACTGCTTGTTTCGTTTCTTCATGAAGGCTTGCTTCAGTAAAATAAGCATTCCTTGATAAAGTCATGCTTAACCAAGTAAGGCTTTATGAATACTTGCGTCCAACAAGTAGTGCTTATAATATAAGTAGTACTTTATGAAGTAGTGCTTATTTGTGAATTCAAGCCTCGACTATGAATTCTGGCCTTAGGGCCGGTTGCACCAACAAAGGTTAAGAATAACCTAAGGTTAACCTTCTTTATAACACTATACATGTAGGTTAACCCACCCTTCATTGCACAAGCGTAGTTTAGGAAAAAATAGAGCTAAAGGTTAACCCAACGAGTAGGCAGGGTTAACCTCAGGTTAATATTTTAGAATTATTTGGCAGCCATTTGGTTTTCTGCATGTTGGAACATGGGCTCTATAAACCTGGGTTGTTTTATCAAAGGTTAATTGGTGCAACACATACAGCTAACCTGGAGGTTAACCAGGAGTTTTATTTTAACCCGAGGTTATATAGTAAACCTTAGATTTTCACTTTTGTTGGTGCAAACGGCCCTTAAACTTTCAGCAAAAAGAACTCTGTTTTCAATAAAATGTGTCTGAATTTTTCAAACAATTATTTTAGAACTTTTTTTTTGAACCGCACTAAAAGGAATTGAAGCATTCAAAATCAAAAAGCATGCCAAAATTCTAAATTACCCATAATACATCTGAAGTGGATCAAACAGCTACATTAATTAGCATGTCGAAGCCCAGATTTCGTTGTAAATATGAACATTTTCAAATTTGTTAATGAAATATGTAATAATTTATTGTTAGCTTAATATGTATTAGTTTCATAGATATAATTAATTTGATTTATTTTGAATTTTTTTTAATTAATAGGAAGAATTATTGTATCAGCTGACACCCGCGTCATGACGTCGGCAGTTCGATGCGAAATATTCAGTAGCCTGGGAACGAGAGTATCCATGGAGGAAAGAATAATGCCGTATTCTCACTACGCGTTTTTGCGACAGAAATCGGTGAGTGCACATGCACATAGACTTTTTTCGTTTTGCACGCAAAGTCGGTCGCGCTATGGCTCCTCCCATACCGACATCCAGAAAAA
>JAQGCC010006270.1:0-10454 GCA_034698905.1 Xestoiulus laeticollis
TTTTTCATGGAAACCCTTTCATGGAAATAATGTTAAATGAGGAAAAGGAAGAAATTGGCAATTATTTAACGTTGTTACAATGTTTTTTTAAGAACAGAGGGAAACGCCAAATGATAGTTACGCTGCAGTACAGTGTAGCACTGCAGTGACAATTTCAGTTAAATAAGTTCCTACATTACCTGCGCATTTTCTTCACTGCAGCGCACCTCTTTGCTGCAGTGTAGTTACCATTTTGTGTTTCACCTCTGTGACAATTTCAGTTAAATAAGTTCCTACATTACCTGCACATTTTCTTCACTGCAGCGCACCTCTGTGCTGCAGCGTAGTTACCATTTTGTGTTTCACCTCAGTTCTTAAAAGCATTGCAACAACTTTAATTGCACATGAAGACGAAAATATTCGATTTCATACAAACAGACCATTCTCTTCCTTTTCTTAATATGAAATTTTGTCCTAAGTGTTTCGGTTAAAACGTTATAAGTCGGATTTCCGTGAAAAATTGCCGTAAGTAAAAGCTAATAAAATTTGTGGATAGAACACATATGACTTCCCATTTAAACCGCATTAACAGAATTTTTATAACTATAATATCTAACATTATATATTGTAATATATCAGTATGTTTTTAACATTGATTGGTGCATGTACATATTGCATGCACTTCATTGAAAAATCCACTGTCCCAGCATATATTACAACAAAATTTTATGAATTTTCAGAAATTGCCTTCCGTGGAATGTCACAGCACTAAAGCAATGTGTACATTATTAAATCCAATTTAAAAATAACTTTGAATAAGTCTTACCTTCTACAGCTTCTCCATTGAATCGAATATCTATGATATGCGGCTTGGCTTCCCTTGGGGTGAATGTAATTGCCAAAACGTGTTTGCTTTGAGCCTGCGCTGAACTAGGCACCTGACCATTATTCACAGTTACTTCTAAATTGCCTGGTCCAGCCTGTGCAGTTTCCACTAAAAATCACAAGATAGTATTGTAATTAATATAAATGCAAAAAAAAAAAAAAAAAGATCTGCGATTGGTTAATTTAGCTAGCATAAAAGCAAACAAAGCTCAATATATAGTTATGCTTTTAACATTAATTCAGTAATGTACATAAAAGCAAACAAAACTAAATTTAAAAAAAGTCTTTAAAGTTTAAGCTACAAATTTTAATTTTCAGTGATCAAACAAAAACAAATATAAAAAGCATTTAACTCTACCTATTATGGTTGCTGGCTTTCCGACAATTCCATTGAGAACTTCTCTCACTTTGATCTGCCCCACATCGTAAACTCTGCAAATGAATGGACTTCCTGGTATAGGTGCACCACAGAAGCTGGTGTGAATTTTATATTCACCTGAGAAAAAAAAATGTAACATGGCATTGAAACAGAATATCGTTTTTAATTTAAATAACATCTGATAATACATGTATCTAAATGAATATAGTTTTAAAATTCGTTTGAATTCCCACTTAAAACAATTTTTAAACAAATAATGCAAGATTACTTCAAAATCTACACTGAATTTTTTATAATAGTGGTTTAGAAAACAAATTATAGGAAAAAAAAATTATTTAAAAATAGTTTACGATATTTCATTTAATGATGGGGTTATAGTTTACGATTTTATAACAGACAGCAGAGTACATTAAATGTTATTTAAAAGCTACTGACCTGTAACAGGTGGTGTGAATTCTACCCTCACTGTATCATCTCCTTGATCAAAAAGATGAGCCATAACTGGGTATCCTTGGGGTCCTTCAACTTTAATGCTAATATCGTTAGCATTTCCAGTAACACCATACAATAAGAAAGAAGATTGACGGTTCACGGAAATGGCGCTCAAAGTGCTGTGAATGTTGGTTGTAATTTTGCTGGCGACCCTGCCAACATCTTGCACTTTGGCACGGAATGGGCTTCCTATAATTATTGTAGTCGATTTAATATGCTTTGCCCCGAAATAACACCGAGGTGATTTAAGCATAAAAAATATAAAAAAAATGAAACAACATTACCTGGGACAGGCTCTTTGTTAAAAGACACATTGATTATGTGATCAAATGGTTCTTCGGGCACAAATGAAACGGAGAACTTTGCACTTCCCAAAGGATCGACTTCAGTAGGCACGTGTTGCCCTTGATTACTAACAACAATTTCCAAGTTTCCTTCGCCTGCTTTACTAGCGTCAACTGCAAAATTAAAACAAATATTGCATGCAATTAACTGATAAAACTCAAAATGTAAAAATGCAAAACATTTTGATGCAATAATTTATAAAAGTAATCACACATACCTATGAATTGTGTCGATTTTCCCACCATTCCTTGCGGAATTTCTTTCACTTCAACTTTGTGAAAATCATAAACTTTGCAAGTTGCAGGTGTACCAATCACATCTGTTGATCCATAATTAGCCAGAACTGAATGTGGGCCTAATAAATAAGTAACACATTTCCAGTAAAGAATTAAATTATATTACGCAACTTGTTTTCGAATTTAATAAACTATGAAAACTTCAGTAATAAAATTCATATAGAATACAAAAAATGCTCTCGCATATTTTTCCTATGATGAAATCATTATACTTTACTTGCCTACTTCTCGAGGAATGAACTCTGCAACAAATCCATTTCTGGCGCTGCCGTTAATTTTGACAGGTAAGGCTAGTCCATTTGGAGCTATTATATTAAAAAAAACATGTAATTGAGCGATATTCTAGCAGTAATATAGGCCAAGGTCCCATAATACAAAATACTGCTACTAACAGGTTACAGAAATATCCAATTCAGCTTCAGTGCCACCTTCAACATCCACATCAAATCTCGCAGGTTTGTTTATCGGAATGAGCTCCAATTGCCTCAAGTCCACAGATGCTCTGCAGAATTCAGCCACACGACAACGTAGGGGACAACCTGTATACATAACAGACACTATATGAGGCAATCTAAAAAAATGGTTTATTCCCGATGTGTTTGCATGAACTATTTTCCACTACCTGGGACTCCATTTCCATTAAATCGAATATCGATGATGTGAATTTTGGGCTCCTCTGGAGTGAACGAGACTAGACATCTACCAGAGCCAATAACGTCGACTTCATTTGGCACCTCACCATCATTAATGGAGATTTCAAGCTCCCCTTCACCAGCTTGACTCGCATCAACTAATATGACGAAAATGATTTTATAACCCTTATTATATTGTGGAAAAAAATTTCCCACATAGTCAAATAAAACTTTTCGTACCTTCAAAATGACATGTTTGTCCTACTACGCCAACTGGAACATCAGACACCTTGATCAAGCTAGGATCGTATGCTTTCGTCACAAATGGACTTCCAAGGACCTTCTTGCCAGATACAAGAACTTCAACTTGGTAAGTGCCGACTTCGTATGCTATAAATTCCACGCTGTACTCGTGTCTATGTTCTTCCGTTATTTGATAAGCAATTGTTTTTCTTGTTGGACCTGAATTAGCAGAAGGTCAGAAAACTCCAAAGGACGCATGTACGTTTTATTGCACAATATTTAATGTAATAGCTTACTGATAATATTAACTTTAACTTCTTCCTTTTCAAAACCAGGGGCCAGGATCTGCAAAAAGGCCGCTTTACCCGCCTGAAACGAAACGAGGGCATCTCCCGAAACGCTCACATGATCCGAAGATGCTTCTATAACTGTACATTTAAAAGGGCTACCTACAAGCAGAATGGCAAACAATCTTTAAATGAGAAGATATCACATATGATGAAACATGTAACGAGGTAAGAAAAAACGCAATACCTGGAACAGGTTCACCATTAAATTTCACTTCTACTGTGTGAGGTGCTGCTTTATGTGGAACAAACGTAGCCAAAAACAAGTGTTCGTTAATATTCTTAACATTGCTGGCAATCTGGCCTCCATTTACAGAAATTTCCAAACTTCCCGATCCTGCTTGAGCTACATCGACTGAAAGTTTCAAGACTTTGTCAGTACAGAAAACATTCAACTTAAACTACAGTAAACAAAAGTATTTCGAATATTTATAATATCTTCATTTTTACTTTAATTTTATTTTATTATTAGCAAAAATACTCTTACTGTCAAATTGCATAGGCTTTCCTATGTGTCCATCTGGTATCCTACCAACAACTATGCGACGGGGGTCAAAAACATGGCAGTGATACGGGCCACCTTTAACAGGATATCCTTTAATTCGTGGCTCAATAATATGTTCCCCTACATAAAAACAAAAATCCCAATTAATAATTCATGTTACCTATAATAGGCAAAGTTTTTTTGTAAGATCTCTTGTGAACTTGCCAACTTCATGAGGTGTATATTCAACCACAATCGTTCCATTACGCTTGTCTTTTAATCTGTAAGAAACAGTTTTCCTCGAAGGTGCTGAAATAAAACAATATTTGCTAATGCTATAATATTTTATTTAGCTTTCTCAAAATATTTATAAAACAAAATAAATTTTCAATTCGTTCCCCAATTCATTCTGAAGAAATTTTGAGCGTGATGTATTTTTCTGGGAATATTTGTATGCTGGTTTTAGATTTTTTTCATATTAATATTTTTGAAAAATCATTATGCTTAATTTTTTTAATTATTTACAAAATGAAAGCATAAAAAATTTCTTTGCAAAAATGAATAGCGTACCTAATATCTTTACGTCAACATCCGAATGTCCGGCTCCACGGCAATTTATAACAAATGTAGCCAGGTGATCTACCTGAGCAATCTTTAAACCACTTCCAGTAGCAGTCACCGTTAGCGGATCAAAGGTTGGCCTTACCCTGAGCCTATGAGGAGAACCTAAAGTGCAAAAAATAGTTAGCAGTGTGATATTTGTAATTAATGTCAAAATAATTTGAATAATTAATAAGAATTTGGTGTTTTTACCTTTAACCTCCACGCCATTAAAATACACATAGATCTTATGTTTGCCATCATTTTGAGGGGTGAATTTAATGTCATACAAGCCCTCGCCAATATCTTCCATCCTATGTGGGATACTTTTGCCGTTATAAACCACATCCAATTTCACATCACCCCAACCAGCTTCAGAGGTATCACAGGTGAAGGTAAAGGGATGTCCAGTTACAGCACCATCAAGACCAATGAGCTATTATCAAAAAAATATTAATTTCAAACGAAAATGTGGAGTTTAAAAAATACTTAATAGTTTACCTTGACTTTGTGAGGGTCATAACAGTAACAAGTAAAAGGGCTTCCATTGATAGGTTCTCCTTCATAGTTAATCCCAATTTTCCATTCCCCAGCTTCGTTTGGTTGGAATGTAGTTGCATAAACGCCATCGTCCTCCGATATTGGAAGATATGCACTTTTGCCACTGGGAGCAAACGAAATTACATCCAACTGGCCACCACCTGCTCCATTAGAATTGATCTACACAAAATTGAAAAATAAAATAAAACTTTTACTGGTAAAAAATGTATTAGTTTAATTTTAAATATAAAATTAATGTACAAATTCGGTATTTGAAAAAAAAAAAAAAAATGTATGTAGTATACACAGTATATTAATGAATCCCTATACTAAAATTGATGTTTGAAACCAACTTACCAGCACTTCGACAATCGACCCTAAAGCACACGGATCAATTCCAGAAAACATGATTCGTGATAAATCTGGCAGTACTCTTATATTGATTGGACAGTTGGCTACTTCCTCCCCTTCATGATACACCATTAACTAAAAAATCATATTTTATGTTATTCTGTGAAAAATTCTGAAACCATGCACTTCCAACTTTACAAATTATTAAGTCATCTTTGTTCTTTTCATTTCCAGGAATTTTACAACCGAAAATGTTCATTAATTATAAGTATTTTTATTATGGTGATCTACAACACCATCCTTTATAAATGGGGAAAATTTTCAATTAATCCTGCTTATCTTAAATCATAAATTTTGGAAAAAGATTATTAAAAAAAATACTGACGATTTGTCTAGGGAGCAGAGAATCTGTTTTTCATGAAAATGTTCAGAAATTTTTTAAATTAATAAATAAAAATATCTGATCATTTTCATGGAAAAATTGATTATCTGCTCCCTAGATAAATAATCAGTGAATTTTTTTTAAATTTATATTTTTCTAAAATGTGTGTTTTAATAGAAGCAAGACTAATTGAAAACTTTCCCCATAGGAAAGGTGGTGTTTTAAATCACCTTAAACGATATTATTAATAATATTCTTTATAATATTATTAATATTAAATAATAATATTTTCAAAATTTAGCAAACTAAGATAACTAATAACTAAATTTCTAAATGCAAATAAACGAACCTCGTGCATTCCGACTTCAAATGGGATAAACGTCCCCATTCCTCCTTTTTTGTCTAAATTCAACTGGCACTTTACTTTACTGGACGGACCTTTTACATCAACAGTTATGTCCTTAGGATTGACTTCTGTCCCATGGAATGAGATCCTAAAGTTGACCTAACAATACAATTTCAAAAAATTAATTAAAATGTCTTTGTCAACTTCCTTGAATTTTTTTGTAACCATATTTACTGGCTGATTAATTCTCGCTCCTTGGGTTTCAGTAGCAACTTGAATTTTTTCTGCAGGCCTTTTACGAGGGCGAATC
This sequence comes from Xestoiulus laeticollis, assembly GCA_034698905.1. Taxonomy (NCBI): domain Eukaryota; kingdom Metazoa; phylum Arthropoda; class Diplopoda; order Julida; family Julidae; genus Xestoiulus; species Xestoiulus laeticollis. The sequence goes on from JAQGCC010006270.1 coordinate 6,612, forward strand.
CACTGATATCGTGATGTGTATGCCATTGGACCTAGATGCTGCACTTCAGGGTCAGCCATAGCCTTGGCTTGTAAAAGAGGTTCCACTCCTAACCTCTGGCCTGCTTCCATGCCTAGAATCAGTTAAGTACCATGGAATTAGACGTCAAGACAAGTATATACTTTTAAATTCAATTTTCCATAAACAATGCCTATAATGTAATTACTAGAGCAAATTTATAAAAATGCTATTATGGCCATCATTTCTATTGTTTCAAACTGGGGTAATAATTAATACTAACCTATTTGAAGATTTTGTTCCCATTGTGATACCTCGGATGTCATTTGATTGTAACCAGCGACGGATGCCCCTAAAGACCTGACCAAAGCAGATAGTGCAAGGCCATCGTTCCAATCGGTCTGCCATAAAAAAATAATAAAATTCTTACCACATAACATATGAAAATGAATGGCATTGTTCAAATCAGCTTGCACTTACGGTGAAGTTTTTTATATTGCGTTCTGGAATTTGTTTCCGGACCCAATTTAGAGTAGCCATGTAACCAGGGCTATCTTCTTTCATGAAATAAGATAAGTAAGTCATGCCAGACAACTCATCCAAATTAGGGCTTGCAAGGTATTCTGGCTGAAGAATCATAGGTATGCCAAATTCATCTTTCGCTATAGTCATGGCACGCCGACAGTTTTCAATTCTGAAAAAAAAAACATAGTAAAATAACAAATAAACCAAATATGTGTATTTTATTAAAGTTATAAAGTTAGTTTAGACCATATTGGGTTAATATACAGTAAAATCTACTAAAGATGACATCCCAAAAAAATGGCCAAATTCGATCACTATACAGAAAATTTTTATGTACATGCTGTATATGCACTAAAACCAATTTATGAAAAGAGGTCACTATGCAGAGGTGGTCACTTTACCAGGGTTTACCGTAAATATAGAATGAGTAAACAACAAAAACCAAAAAATGTTGGTCTTGCACCATTTTAAGCATATTTTAGCTACCGTATTTTAAGGATGAATCAATTAGTGTTCCATCACCGATTATTTAAAATGTAGGTTTATATAAGACATGTCTGAGTCTATTCATTTGGAATTGAAAATAAAAGCTTCATGGGTCTATCATAAATACAATGCAAAAATTGCTCAAGGTGGCCAAGGACATTGGATAAAAAAATGATAATAAAAAAGTCAAGTTTGTCTTCGTATGGCATGTGACATCAAGAGATTGCAAAGTTAGCGTATAAAATGTTAAGCAGGTACGTTCTGGGTCAGAAATCCGCATAACTCATTGATGCCCCCATTAAGGAAAAAAAGGCTTCTATGGAAATTTAAAATGACGTTATCCATTTCATTATAACGTACAATATTGAACCTAATTAGGAAATATTTTAATGAAATAATGTTTTGAGGTCAACATTTCTGTTACATATGTATTGCCCAGTAATTGCAACTTGTTTCATAAATCCGCTGATACTTTCTTGCAATTATTTTGCTTTCATTTTTTTCAATGTTGTATTTTTTTTTTAGCAAATGTTTTTTCTAGAACATTCTTGCAACGCTTTCATCAAATTCCTAGTAATTAATCACAGTTAGTAAAAGCCGATTTTATTCCTCATTGTTCAATGTACTTTTTGGGAATATTGAGCTGAAAATGTAGAACATTAAACATCAGCCATTCTTAAATTTTTGGATTACTTTTTTTGTCATCCATTGTGCTACTGTTGTATTTTCAAATCCAGCGCTAATAATGTCTAAAATGTTTGAAATGAAACCAATTTATGTAGTTTGCTTGAGAAACCTCAATGCCCACAGTTAGCTAATTAGCTCGCAATTAGGGCGATTGTTAAGCAACAATTCACAACATTGTCTTAGCGTCCATTATAATTCAAGAAACATCACAAAGCGCTGCATGAGACATTCAAACCATACTTTTCCTAATTTTATAGAGTACAACAAAATAAACACAAATGTTGCCTGGTGCAAAAGCAATGTTGCATAACCACAGCGATAAAGCAATCCATTGAACTCGGCGGCATTGCACCTATGTCTAAATATCAAAATTCTGTACTTGCCTATCACGGAGGTTTAGATTTCTCCAGTGTGGAAAGAGTCCTGGTTTGCAATAATCCAAAAGAGCACTGTAAATAAACAGGTACATATTAAAAGTTTGTGTTATACTCATCATAAGATCAAGGGAAAATTCCATGACATCAAATGAACTAAGAGTTCGTCTTTTTGAATTAAAATGAAAACATTATTTAATAAATTTAAATGAGCTTTTCCAAAGTATAAAAGATTTAGAGAAGTTGTGTAATCAGCCAGAAAATGTTGTAGAAAAATCAAATCTTCACTAATAGGCCTATATTTTAAAATTTCAAAATATTCAGCAATAGGCTATATTTTAAAATTTCAAAATATTCAGCAATACAAATTAAAATTTCAAAATATTCAGCAATAGGCTATATTTTAAAATTTCAAAATATTCAGCAATACAATTTAAAATTTCAAAATATTCAGCAATACAATTTAAAATTTCAAAATATTCACTAATATTTATAACTATAAAACAGTACATAAACATGTTCACATTTTTGCCGTATGTTTGTACAATTCTTAATGTTTAATTTTTTCTTTACTTTCATATTATTTTGAATATACTACACACTCTGTATGAGGTGAATTTTTGCACAAAGTTAATTGAAAATTTCTTGAAATTATTCTTAAAAATTCTAGGAGTCAATTGATGCATTGAAAATTTTACTTTGTGAAGCTAAATTTTATTAACTAAAAGATAAATATCAAGCTACTTAAAATGCAAACAATTCAGCATATTGTTAACTACTTTCAAGAGGAATTGTATGGTACAACCCAAACATTTGCTATAGCTACCTTAAATTTTTGCCACTGTTCCAATCCGTTGTAAAATTGGAAACACGGCAATCTGGTAAGGCAGATTGCAGCCATGCCAACATGAATTTTTTGGGTGGAAACTTGGTCCTTCCAATTTGGTATCGCAAAATGAGTGACCATATCAGCCCCAGAATAAGTTTCAAATTGCCTTCAACGATGTCCGTGTTACCTGCAAGATAAAACAAAACGATTTGGTTTCTTTCAATTAGGCATATTGTTAATTCTAAATTGCATATAGGGATATACGAAAAGAGTTATTGGCCTATTTGAAAACACAAATGAATTGGATGCAATTTCGCTGACCGTTGCTCTGAGAAAGCAACTTGGCACTCAAAAATTACACTTAATTTCACCTTCACAGATTCAGAAAACAGCTACGTCTTTTAAAAAGGGTCAATCTAATTTAAGACTATAGTGCAGGTCACCACCATTTGGTATTAGTGCCTATTTTTCCTGTGCTTGGAATGCAACTTTAGAGAAACGATGTGACATAATGATAGCTGTTATACTTTTTTCTCATTATTGGTCTGCCTGGGAAAAGTAATCAACTCCGGCAGTTAATTGTAAAGAAATCGTGAGATATAATCGCGCTTTATTGTCTACGGTGATTATTTCAGATTACTAATAACAACGATTAATGTTAATTAAAAAACTTTACAATGAGAACCACATCAAGACTTTTTTTTATTTACACAAAAATTTCAGGTTTTTAAGGGGGAATTACTGAACTGCATGTTTTGCTATGGGGAAATTTTAAAACATACTTTTGAAAAAACTACTTGTTATAATACAACAATAAAAATTGATAAAAATGCAGTATTTTTGTAGCTACTGAATGATCAAAATTTCGTAATTTTCCCATTTATAGGAAATTTTTAAAAAATTAAAAACTAAAATACGCCACTAGGTGGCAGCAGGTACTCGCAC